>WBZZ01004359.1:0-25550 GCA_019918135.1 Paulinella micropora | reverse complement strand
AATGTTTCTTTTGCTACTAGTATCTTATGCTGTATTCAACGACCTCATGATCTCTCACCTCGACTTTTCACAAGCCTATTCCCATGCAGATATGAAGGACATTGCTTCGCCTTTCCGCCTAAGGGGTACGAAACAAAAGCGACCCTTCAATGATTCTATTGTTGAAGAAAGCACTGTACGGAACCCCCCAGGCAGGGCGAAGGTGGTTTGACCATGTGCCTACTAATGTGAGAAGTATAGGATATAAACAGTCAACATTAGACCCATGCATTTTCTTCCTACCTTCAGTCACAGGCAGACAGAAACTACCCCCTATCTACTCCTGCGCACTGATGACTTGCTCGTGCTTCATAATACCAAAGACGAGCACAATGCCCTGTTCACCAAACTGAAACATTCATTTAGAGTGAAGGACCTAGGACAAGTCAAAACAATTTTGTGGCTTGCAGTTTGTTAGGACTTCAGAGGGCATAGTCATACATCAGCATGAATACATTAAGGCATGCTTAGGGATTTTTAACTTCCAAGAAAGCCAAGCCAGTCGCTGCCTCTACAGCGACGAACTGACCCTCCCCCAGCCAGCAAAGAAGCCATCTTCGGCGTTTCTCGCTCCCTCGTTTGCTTGGCGCCCTTCTCTGGCCTGCGACTCAGACTTAACCGGCCATCACTACGCGGTCAACCACGCGGCGGTACTCGCATCAAAGAAGCCTGACGTGGCGTACTCAGCAACTAGCTCGCATCCTCAGATTTCTGCGAACACCTAGAGGGATTTTCTTCCCATTTTGGACCCGCAGCTTCGAGCTTATATCGTATTCCGATGCCAACTTGGGCGCATGTGAGTACACGCGACGATCAAGAACCGGCCAACTGCACATGACGACTGGGCCCATCGCATGGAGTTCGAAGCGCCAACCCACAGTCGCACTATCGACTCAGGATGCTGAAACGATCGCCAACTCAACGACATGCCAAACAGCAATCGCGATATTGCATATGTGCAAGGACGTTGGAATTCCGTTGCCGACGCCATCAACTATCAATAACGACAACCGGGGGGCGGTCCTGAACGCAACTAACGGCATGGCCACTGATCGCACACGCCACTTAGCACTCAAACACCATTACGTGGTAGAACGAGTACGGGCTGGCGAAGTGATCGTACGACACGTTTCGACGAAGGACAATCTGGCGGACATGCTGACGAAGTCACTACCGACGCCACGTTTCTTGGAACTAGTCGCACAGTTTACGGTGTTGCTCAAGGACGCTTTTAAATTACCGCAGTTTGATGTTTAATGCCTCTAGCTTTTACAGACACTTAGGATGAATTTATTCAACAGACTTGCTACACCGCTGCACGGACCTGCATCCTTTGCTGCTTACGAATTTTTTTTTTTTCATTTTTAGTGTTAATGCAACATAACATGTATCATACTTCATCATCATGAATCGCTCGTTTACATCTAGTTTTATATGACCAATCATGTTAGTAACTTGAAGATAATATACATATACATATAGTTATGCCGAGGGGGAGAGTAAGCAATAATATTTACTAAATATATTGTTACCTTTTATGGTCAATTTCACGACATAACATTTATATTTGACTGATCATATTCATTACCATTTTCATATTTCTTATCATAATTATTATTCGTTACGTTGATATTACCGTTATTCACAATTAGTTGCCAGTTAGTATAGATTGGCCCATACTGAATCATCACTTGAATTTCTGACCACAAGATCAGTATATAATTTGTGGTATTTATTTCACTGTAAATTTATGGTAAATTAGATTGAGTTTCAGTCATTGGTTTCTAACTATTGATTAAATTCATTATTGTTCCTTCAACCTTTGATCAAAGTGCCTCAGCGCAAACGATTATTCAAGTATCCGGAGACTAATGTCTACTAGTGTACTTACTAGGAGGCCAGCGTCGAGGAGATCGAACGTCAGGGCTTGTGGTGGCTGCGGCAGCGGTACCTGTTGCACATCTTTCCAGGGGAACGGCCGTGGCTCGCGCAATACCTGCGGCGGCAGGTGCAGGCGACGGCCGCCGGGGGCCTGCCCCCGGCGGTTTGGACGCTAATCGCCAGCTATTCCCTGGACGGGGAACGTGAGCAGGAGGTCGCTGCCTACGGCGACGAGCGCAAGGCAGAGCACCTGGCGGACAGCGCCCGTATGCTTTGTCTGGGGGGGGGGAGAATTGGCCGCCCTCCTCTTTGCCATCCCCTTCCTGACGTTTTTGCCTTTTTCTTTCCTAAACCAAAAATCGGAGGCTCCGATTTTGGCTTAGGAGCAGACACGCGAGCACACAAAAAAAAAACAGTGGTGGCTCTAACAGAAACAAATTTGGCATGACAAGTAAATGCTCACTTCGCCGGAGCATCCACTCCGTAATATCCCAAGAAGGTAAAGAATAAATCATCCGACGCTTGCCAAGCACTCGGAGCAACGTCGATTTTGCACGGATAGCCAGCAGAATTGCACACACGGCCGGGGCTAAAAAAGATGCTGACAAGTATGTTCCACCAGGCTCAGTGCAGGATTTGTGGTCAAAGAAAATAAGTTTGGGTGAGAGGGGGAGGGGAGAGGGCCTGCGGTGTCTGCTAACCCCGATGACGGGAAAGAGGGCGAAGGGGGGGGCGGAGGCAAAAAGAGAGTGCCCGCGTAGGAGGGGGGGGGCCGCGTGGGTCAGCCTCCTCTCCCCCCCCTTCGCCTACCCCGATAGCAGAAAATCGGGCTGCCAAAAATTTCGCGGGCTCACTGATTGGTTTCTTTTTTAGTTTGGTGGCAGCCAGCATGGAGAAATTACGGCCGCCGTTGCTGCTGGCGTTGCCCGACAGCTTGTGGCCCCTGGTGAGAATCTTTTTGTATCCCCGCGGGCTGTTGGCCCTGGCCCTAACGTGCCGGCAGCTCTCGGCGCTGGTGAGGAAGCGTGCGATCTTCTGGGCGGGCTTCGAGCAGCCCGATTTCCTGCTGAACGACAGGCTGCACCGGCAACTGCTAGGCGTGTTCCGCGCCGTGTGCCTGGAAGCAGCGGTTGTAGTGCGTAGCGTCCAGGTCACCGCCAGGTGTTTGGCAGCGGCACGACCGCTGACCGCTGGGCTGCGCGTCAGTCGCTTGACCTACTATGGCGCGGGGACGACGAGGACGACGAGGACGACGAGGACTCCAGGGTGTCCGAGCTGCTGTCGGCCGGCGTTTATGTGCGCGAACTGACCCTGCGGAACTGCGGCGGGCTCACCAATGCAGGGCTGGCGGCCGTGGCCGACAGTTGCGTGCAGGGTTTTGCACCTCAGCGGCTGCCGGAGGATCGCGGACACCGGGCTGCGGGCTTTGGGGGCGCTGTCGGCGACGCTCCGGCGGCTCGACCTGTCCAACTGCGGCCCAATCACCGACACGGGGCTCGCCACGTTGCGCCGGCTCGACAGGCTAGAATGGCTGAGCCTCGACTATACTCACCGGATCACCGGCGCGGGCCTGGACCATTTTAGCTTCGCTGCCGAAGCTGCAACGGCTGCACTTTTGTGCCTACGATCGCCTGATGGACGAAAACGCCATCGAGCGCCTAGTAGCAGCAGGTCTGCCCTCGCTCCGCAGCCTGGTTGTGCGCGGCCGCGCCATGATCACGGTAGTAGCCAGTGAGCGCCTCAAACGCCAGAGGCCGGAGCTGGTCGTGCAATGGTTTTGCTGACTGATACATCTAAAACAAAAGACTATGGGCGACTGTGGGAGGTTCTCGACCACGGTGGGACCATTCTCTCCCTCTCCCCAGCCTCTCCTTTCTTTTTTGCGCGGCCACCACCCCCCCCCCCCTTTTTTTGCCAACACACAAACCACAGAAAAAATTTAAACACAAACAGCTTCACCTCCCCCCCCCCACTCGGGCCCGGTGCACTCCTGAAAAAAAAGAGCGAAAAAAGCTCTTCCTTTTCCCTTCTCCTTTCAGACTGTCGTATGGGCCTAAGTTATTAAAATCAACATGCCTACAGACAACTGGCCTCCGCCGCCTCCTACGGGGAAGCCGCCTTTGAAAGGCCAGCGTGCCAACGCGAAAACCAAGCCTACGGCAAACTTCCCACGCTTTACGCCAGATTCGGGGTCATATATGTATATCAACCTAAATGGCCTTGGCGCTGGGGAACTTGAGGCTCTGCGGAGATTGCTCAACCAATTAGTTACCAACCAAATTAGCTCAAAACCCGAGCTGGTTTTCCAAAGGAACGACGGCCTCTATACCGATCCAGAATTACAAAGGCGCTGGGGCATCCAGACGGGGCTAGCAACGCCGAATGATGATTGGGTGCACAAAGTGGCTGCCCAGCTACCCCCCTACGAAGCTCCCAAACCAACCCGTTTGTGGCGTGGCTGGCTTTACCAGGGCTGGGCCAGAACGACGGCACGAGCCTCGTTGTCCGCGACCTGGCTGCCGAAGCACGCCTGGCTGCCGAAACAGGCCTGGCGGCCAGACTGCTGGCATTGTCGTCAATACCAGCCCCTCCCGTCTTTGAAAAAAATAATCAAGGTAAATGGATAACGACCGCATATGCCCTGGTCGAGCGTCAACGCAACCTTCGCGCAGTGATCAGGTGCGTGACTGGGTACGCCGTTTCTTTCCCCGATAAACCAAAGAGAGCGCTCCGCACTAACCTGGGAAAGGCGGTGACAATATATTGTATTAGAGCCTGGGCTTATCCTTTGGTAGACAACCTCTTGTCGGAGAGTGGCGTATGCTTGAACTACAGCTCGGTTTGGGTAAGCAGAGAGATTCCCGAGCCCTTCTGGCTCAAGATGGAGCTGGAAGCATCAGACAAGCCGAGAAAAGAGGTTCCGCTCAGGACCGTCCTAACCTGCGGCGGGGCTTTGGTGCTGTTGGGCCTGGAATCAGCCGACCGGGACTTCCTGCCGCCGCGTGTGGATTACTCCAAGGCTAGCAAGCAACATGGACTATTTCGAAAACCTGTAACAAACCAACCCACGCAACAAGAGCGAAATCAAGCAGTTGTAAAACACCACCTCGCTGACGCACGTGCCAGAAACCACAGGGATGATAGGTTCCCACAAAGCAGAATGCTCCCCGCTGAGAATGTGAATGAAGACACCAGTATTTAATGGTAAAGGAGGGGGCCGTCGTGAAAAAAAATGAAAAAAACACACGCACAGCTGCCGCAAGATATTGCAACAGTTGTTTGTTTTCGGAAAGAGAAAGTTGGAGACGCCGGAAGTTTGGCTTTTGAAAAAAAATTTAAAACACCAAAAAAAACTGTACGGGGTGCTCAGAAGAGGAAATCGTGGTCGGTTCCCTTTCTTATGCAGGTGTGTCCAAAGATTAAGACCGCGCACGCTCTTGGTAAGGGAAAAAATGTAGGTTGGGGGGGGGACAGTTCCCCGCCCCTTAGCCCGGACAGAAAAAAAAGAAAGAGAGAAGAGAAGGCATCGAGTGAACTTGGTAGATTTTCCCAAAGGCCGAACTTTCTTTTGTCCCGTTCGACCGCACCGCGACTCATCTAGCACCGTAGTCAGGCAGCTGCGCTACCTGCAGGTGACGCCCTTCGATACCTTTCTTAGCTGGCCTAAATGGCAAAAGCCTTCTCCCGGGCCCGACCAGCCCTTGGTAGGTGCCCCCGAAAGCACTAGTGCTACCACTTGAACAAAAAAAGAGAAGAAAGAATATGAACAAGATGGGCTTGAAAAGAAGAAAAAACGCAGCTAATAGCTTGTGTGTGTGTGTCTGTTTTTTTATATCATTTTATTTTATTTAAAAAAACGGATTTATTAAAGCAAGGGGAAGAAGGGGGACAATCCCGGCAGCGGAGCTAGTCGGTCGTCTGTAGTACTTGGCCCGGCCGTGCGGTATGTCTGTATTTAATGACAAGGTGGGGCTAGTTGCAGGCCAACAGCCCGTCCGTCAGTTCTGCCCCAGGGCCTGGCGGGACGCAGCCGTGAGCAGGTCGCGGTCCCGGGCATAATAGATGTTTACGAAGCGCATGGCTCCACCTACCAAGCGCTGTACTTTGGGAGGGTCACGTCCTCCGTACTGCGCGCGGTAGGCAGCTGCTGCCAGTTTGCCGGCGCGAATCAGCAGCTTGATTAGGTCGGCACCGCGGGGCTTGGGTGAATTGGCCAACTGGAGCACGATATCGGTGAGAGAAATCTCAACGCTGGGCTCGACGGCCGGTGGCACGGCCGGTGGCGCCGCCCCCGGCATACCCCCGCCCGCCGCAACCGAGGCCACCGACAGTGCCTCACCTTCCCCGGTCACCGACCGTGCCTCGCCTTCCCCGTTTTCATCCGCGGTTTCATCCGCGGCAGAGGGCTCGCCCGCGGGCTCCGGGGCGGGCAGCGCCAGAGCGCGGACGCGCGGCAGGATCTGCTCAAAGGGAGCTGTTTCACCAACAGCATGAAGAAGATTCATGGTACGAATGCCGTTGTTACGCGTTTGGTCTTCCCAGAAACTCTTATCGCGGTCGTTAAATGCCACGCCCGCTTCCTGCAACCCGTGTCTGTAGGCTAGCAGCACGCTCTGGAACACATGCCTGGGGTGCTAGGCAGCCACGGGGTCCCGCAGCAGGCGGGTTTGTCGGACCCGCTGGCCCTGCAGAACAGAGCGGTGCTGACGCTAGCTCAGCTTTACGCCCACAACCTAAAGCGCGCGGTGAACAAGGAAAGGGTTTGCTCCCCGCACATTTGTTTGAGTCGCGCCAGCTTAGCCGGAGTTTTCAAGAGTTCACCTCGCCCAGGGACAGGCCCGTAGCAGGGGGTGGGGGCGTGGCGGGGGCGGCACTGATGAGGACGGGCAGCCGCTGCAGCGCGTACTGCAACAATTCCAGGGGAACCTGGCCAAGAAGTACTCGCTGGCCAGGCGCGTATGCCAGATGGTGCCTAACGGCCAATGAATGACCTCGGACCAGCGCTTTGATAGATCACAGATGGGCTTCCTGGACCCCTGCGAAACCAGCAAGTCCAGCAAGTCGGGCTACGACAAGCGTCTGGCGCTCTTCACTACCGTCGTGCCCAAGCTGCCGCCTGAGTGGCTGGGTGCCCTGGAGGACTGGCTCGTGCTGCGCTGCGCGCCGCTGCCGCGCCGGGCCTCCGTGGTCCTCGGGTCGGGGCCCTATGCGGTGGAGTGTTTCGGGCGCTTGGTTGGGTTTGTGGTCGGGGGGCCGGAGGCCGCAGAGGCGCTGGCACGTCAGCACCCTCAAGCGAGGCGCACAGCGCACGCAAGTTCTGGAGGCGGGGAGCCTGGCGCTGCGACACCTGGGGGTCCTGCTCGACCACACGGAACGCCGCCTGCTCATCCACGTTCACCCCGGCCGCCTGGCCGCCCTCGTGCTGCACGTAGACCACGAACGGGTAGTGTTGCCCACTCAGGTACGGCCGCCCTCTGCGGACTCTCCCTCGCGCCCACGCCCGGTCTGTCCTACGAAATCAGCAACTGCGCACGCGTCGCTACCTCCGAGGACTTCGCTTGCTGGCGGGCGCTGCGCGAGGCCGGGGTGCTCGCCTGGCTCTCCGTCCAAGAAGCCGCCTGCCAGCTCGGCTGCGAGAGCCTAGCCAAGCTCGCCACTGGGGGGCAGCCTGCTCAGCCCGCTGGCGCCGGGGGGCAGCATGTCCCCCGAACCCCCCCCTGCCCTCCCTCCACCCCGCGCTAGCGGGGTGGACTGGGTGGATGTGTCGCCGGCGCGGCACCTGGGTTTTTCATCATCGTTGACTTTGTTTCACGAGCACGTGACGGGGCCCCGCCTGGTGTACGCGGCGGGGATGCAGACCCAGGCGATTGCACAGCATCGACCCGGGCGCGTCCTGGCCAACTCCACCAAAGAGCTCCTGCACTGCGAGCGCAGTTTGCTGGAGGCACCCCCTGACGGCCTGCACCGTGGGGCTGCAGCCCCTGGGCGCCAACGTGCCAGTCGCGTACCGCGCCTGGTCCCACAACCAGGACGACGGAACCGTCTGGTGACAGTGCGCCGTCGACCGCGGAGTCTTTGCCCACGTCGAGCACAAGAGCTACCGCGACACCTTCCAACTCCGGTCCGGGGTGCATGCTGCCCAGCCCGCTAGCGCGGGCTGGAGGAGGGCAGGGGGGCTCGGGGGGCAGCATGCCCCCGGGGGCTGGGAGAGGCTGCGCGAATGCAGTGCCCGCGCGCTCTTGCACGAGCAAGCCCTGCGCAGGGCCGGGCGCCTGTCGCAGGTTTGGCGGGGGGTTGGGGTGGTGGCGGAGGGTTACCTGTTGTCGGCGCATGCCCAGCGCGGGGAGAGCCCCTGCGCGGGCCTGGGACTCCCCGCGGTGGGCCGCCTGGTTCTGCAGGGCGATAGGCTGCTGCGGGCGCTCGGCGGAGAGCCAGTGCACGCCGCTGTCCGGCTCGGCGGGGGGGGGGGGGGCGGCGGCGGGCCTCACGACGCAGGAAAACGTAGTCCGCGAGGTGCGCGCGGCGGTGCGCGGCGTGGTCGCCCAGACCTACCTTGCCATCCACTCAGCCGCAGACGATGGAGCCCCGACCCCGGGCCGGGCCGTCGCGGGGGCCCCTGCGCTGTGCGTGGCGGACCCCGATCCCTCCGCGGGGCCCTTGCCGAGCTCCTGCGCCCGCTCCCCCCGGCGGCCGCTACCAGGCCAGCGCGCGGGTCGTCACAGTCCGCCTCGCTACCTTCCAGCACGGCGACAAGATAACCAACACGTCGGAGCAGAAGTGCACCGTCTGCGTCATGCGCCCCGACCGCTGCCTGCCCTACCTGCCCACGGGGGAACGCCCCGCCATGCTGCTCGGGCCCTCGCAAATGTTCCGCAAAACTATCAACGACTGCCTCACCACCCTGCAGACACTGCTCGTGGCGCAGCAGGGGCCGGAACTCATCAACCAAGTCACGGGCGGCTCCGCCACCCACGTCTGGCTGGAACCAGGAAATACTGATGCACACCGCGCTCTACCAGCCCGCTAACGCGGGCTGGAAGAGAGGCAGGGGGGGTTCGGGGGGCAGCATGCCCCCGGCGCCAGCGGGCTGGAGCCCCCCGGGGAGTGGCGCCCCGACTTCCGCTGGGTCCTGGAGTCGCTCTGCCTGCCCCCCCCTCTAAGCTCTGGAAGCGCTGCCTGCAGCACTGGCTTCGGCGCGCCGGCGCCGCCAGGGTCGGTGGGGGCCGCTCTCGCCGCACTCAGCAAGGTCCTGCGGCTCTCTCTTGGGGGGCCAGCTGCCGGGGGGCATGCTGCCCAGCCCGCGGTAGCGGGCTGGAGCTGGTGGCTTGGGTGGAGCGCGAGGAAAAGTGGCTGCAGGAGCGCCTGGCGCGTGCGGGGCTGCTGGGCCAGCAGCAGGCGCAGACCGGCGGCGGCCAGGCCGCGGCGGCCCTACTCCTGATCCTGGCACGCCGGCCCCCTGCTACCTGTGATCTCAGCAAAGGCTGGTACGACGTCTTGCTCCCGTGCGAGTCTTGGCTGTGCGGCGCTCAGCAGGAGGCCCAGCTAAACCGGGAACGCCTCGTGGCCACCTTCTTTCCTCGGGACGACGAGGGAACAGAGGGCACCGCCCCCCGCGCTTCGGCTGGCTGGGCTTGCCCCCCTGACAAGCTGGAAGCCCTGCACCTGCGCGCCGCCAGCCGCATGTACAGCCCTGCTAGCATGGACCTGGACCCGGCGGGAAACGCGTCTCTCTTTGGCTTTCAATACTACATGGCTGAAGAGAAGACTTCCGAGATTCAATTCAAGGCACTGCACCGCGGGGGCATCGACCCCCTGACTCACCAATGCACCAAGTCCAGCAAGGTCGACGGTGCTAGCAAGTTCGATCCTATGACTCTCAGTTCCAGCGTGCAGGCCGGCTCTACTTCTCTCCTCAAACAAGTGCTCGAAACCTCGGACTCCCGCTGCGATTTCATCTGCAACTCGTGTGGGCGCATTGGCTTTGGCGACCCAGCGACTGGGCAAGCTACCTGTCTCAGTAGATCCTGTGCCCAAGCACAAGCCTCTGGCAAATACACAGGCTTAACCACTCGTCCTACCTCGTTTGTCTTTCTCAAGGCCATACAAACACTCGACGCTACCGGATGCTCGTGGTGGCGGCCGCAGTGCTGGTGGTCCCACCGCCGCCCTTCGGAGCGGTGCTCGTGGTCGTCGTCGCCCCACCTCCGCCGGCCGGAGCGGTGCTCGTGGTCGTCGTCGCCCCACCGCCGCGCACCGGCTGGCACTGCAATCTCCCGACTGCTGGCGGGCCTCGCGCGCGCTCACGGAGCTGGCCCACCGGCGCCCACCACCCGGCGGGCTCCTGGACGCCGAGTTCCGCTGGGCCCCGACCCCGCTGGCCCACAAGCACGCGCTGCGCGAGATCGGCAAGCTGTCCGGCCTCGGCGGCGAGGTGCGGCTAGTGCGTGGCAGCAGCAGCGGCAGCTGGAGCAGGCGGAGCTAGACGCGCAAAGGGAGGAGAAGGTGGCACACCAGCCGGACGCCGAGGAACCGACGGAAGAGGCGGTCGACCGACTGGCGGGGCGGGTGCTCAAGCGTCTGGAAAAGGGAGTGAACGAGGAACTGGCGAAGTTGGTGAAAGACCAACTGGAGGAGGCTAAGAAGAAGGCGGAGGCGCAGGTGGGGGACGAGGTGGCCAAGCAGCTGAAGCAGCTGCAGCAGGACGAGGAGCGCAGGCGGGAGGAGGAGAGAAGGCGCGGGAGCAGCCTGACCAGGACCAGGCGCGGGCACGCCGGAGCCTACGTTACCCCCGCCCCTTAACCGACCCACGCCCGGACCGCACGGACCTAGTCTCGTACTGCCATGCCCACGTCTGTACTGCCGCGGACTTTAAGGCCGACTGGGAATTCGTGCGGTGGCTGGGCGACGCGCTGTCCGGCGCCGGGGACCTGCACCTGTGCCCGGACCAAAGCAGCGCCGCCCTCGCAGCCTACCTGTTCGGCCTGTTCACAGCCTGCTCCGTGCCTAACGACGACCAAGACGAAAAGGACGGACAGCGCGAGAAACTCCGCCAAAGGATCCACTCTTTGGTGTGGCTGGGCTCGGCGGGTGGTGAGCATTCCCTCTGGTGGGGGCAGCTGGGCGACGCGCTCAGGCACAAGTTCCTGCGCCTGGTGCGGTACGGCTCGCCCGCTCCCCTGGACGTGGACCTCTTGTGGGGGGGGCTGGTCGCGCTGGCCTGTCTGCTGGAGCCCTCCGAGGTAGTGCTCGCGATCCGGGCGGCGCTGCCCTGGTGGAAAGCCTCTGCCGAAACCGAGCACCAGCTACTGTGTAAGACTGGGGGAGCGAAGGCGGAGAAGGCAGACACAGAGCGCTTAGCAAGCGAGGGAGTGGACACGGCAACGGCGGGACGCTCAGCAAGCAGAGAGGAGGACACGGCAACGGCGGGGCGCTCAGCAAGCAGAGAGGAGGACACGGCAACGGCGGCGCGCTCGGCGGGCGGAGGGGCACGCACGACAGCAGCGGGGCGCCCAGCAAGCAGGTGGGCGGACACGGCAACGGCGGGGCGCTCGGCGGGCGGAGGGGCACGCACGGCAGCAGCGGGGCGCCCAGCAAGCAGAGGGGTGGACACGGCAGGCGGGCGGGCAGGCACGACAACCACGGAGACTGCCTCTCCCCCTGCTAGCACAGATGAGGAAGAGGAGGAGGCTAAGCGCGGGGTCAACGCATTAGAAAGTTGGCAGCGGCAAGATCGCTCGCACAGGATCGTCAACCTGCTTGCAGCCCGTGAGCTCTTCCAGCGTGAGTGGAAGGCCCGTGCCCGGCCCCTGCGCCGCGAACCGCAAGTCACCGAGAACATCTTTAGACGGTACTTTCAGGATAGCCCGGCCGGCGGGGCGGCTGGGCCACCGCCCACGCCGCCGTCGTTCTACCATGGCCGCAAGACAGAAGGCAGCCCCCGCTGGCGGAAAAAAGAAGATGCGGGCGATGACCACGAGAGAGATACGGACATGACCCGGAGGAAAACCCAGACCGACGAAGGAGACTTTGAGCGGCGGGGGCTGGGCGCGGGTTCCGACGACGTGGCCCGGGTTGGCTCCGCAGGGCAAATATTTGCAACAACGAATTCGTTTTCTCCTGCCTTCATGAAGACTGCAAAACGCTCTCTGATCCAGTAGATGATTGAAGGTGGGGCCCGGGTTTTTGGCCGCTTCCTTACTCCACACGAGAACAACGCGCGCCACCCCGCGGCGTCGCTCTCTTTCTCTCCGGTGTGTTCCGTCCGCGTCAGGGGTCTGTGTACGGACCCCTGGTTAGTAGTAGTAGTAGTCGTTAGCGCGGTGAGCGCGAGCCTACCGTCTGCTTTTAATTAAAGGCTACCGGACTCAGCTGGTGCAGGGAGCGGTGCTTAGGCGTCAGGCTCGGCCGGGGCCGCGAGCAGTGGCACGCGATCGGCCTGCAGGACCTGCCGCTGGTGCCTGACTAGCACCGTGGCGGCGCCGTGGCGCTGTGGTCGGCCGCGGGCGCTCCGGGGCCCTTTCCAGGCACAGCATGACTTGTCCGCCCGCCGGCAGGTCTACGGACCAGCCCTTGAGCAGCCACACGGGCTCGGCTTCGATCTGCGGCCCGGCGGTCCGTGTTCGGTTTCCATCCCGGGACGCTGGTCGGCGGACGGTTGGGGGAAAAAGGACCCCCTCCCCATGCACAGGCTGGGGGCACCCCCTTCCTTCCCCCTCTGCCTGGTCTGGGGGGGGGCACCCTTCCCCCCTGGTGGCAGGAAAGATTCGGCCTGGGGTCTAGCTAAGGACGGTTTATTAATACTATCAATAATTCCCAGTGGGCCTCAATAATTTCCCACCACCTCCAAAAGAGCATGAACATTCGAAGTGAGCACAGCTCACATGCACTGGAGACCACACCTCACCTTGCCCTTTACCTTACCCGGCACTTGCCCTTTCTCTCTACACTTGAAATAACTACACATACTCAGCTCGTTCTTACGGCAAAGGGGTGAGCACGTTACTCGTGGTCTGGCCCCCGTAAACCCATGTTAATAAATAACGATTCTTAAAAATGTTACTACTGAGAACACTCAAGTCTGCTGAAAGCGAGCTACTACTCGGAAAAGCGCTGAGACTTGTGACTCGGACGTTACTGTGTGACGCAGTGCTGCCAGCTGATTAGTAAAGAGATTTTAGAGTGCAATCATTGATTTGCGCGGCTATATTGAGGCTGGAAACGGTGCAGTGCAATGGACAACATTTTCAAGTCACGTCACGTAGTATTATTAATAATATATAATGTATTTATCATAATGGTCTGGCCAGCCTGAGCCGGGCCCATAGGTTTAAGATCATAAGTGAGTTCACGTCCTAATTGCATGTTTCAATGATAATAATAATGATTAATATCATGATTATACAATATAATCACATAATATCGATAACTCCGACTCAGTAACGACTCGATGATATCAACGGTTGACAATCAGTATTAATAACTATCTATCTCCGCACTGCCCTGCACTGCCATCGGAATAAGTCAAAACTAATTTTCAGCTCCGACTCGGACATGACCGAAGCTTGAGATTAATACTAATGGCAATGATTCAAGCTTCAGGCTGTGCCGCGCTCTCTCAGACAGTCCCGCTGAAGTTCCCGTGCCTCCTCAGATTTCCGCCCCGCCCAACTCCAGGCCTACCGTGCCCCTAGCCTCTCTGTACCTCGTGCCACACCCGTACCGGCGATCCGGCCTCCTGAGGGCCAAGCCGCAAAAGGAGAGCAAGGACACGTCACGTCCCGTAACTTGACCCCAGACTTTTCCAACTACTAGAACAGTGCTTGCGTAAAAAAAAAATAAATAAAAATAAATAAATAAATAAAATTTAAGTTACTTCATCTGATACTTACAAAGATCAATGTCACGAACACATCATAATAATAATATTAATAATAGGAATAAAAGTTATTATTTACTACTGAATTTTATTATCAATTTATTTCTTGTCAGGGAATTAGCAATAACAGGAATAAAGTTATATTTACTACTGAATACTATGATCAATTTATTTCCTTGTCAGTGTAATTTTCTGATTGGCGATGAACAAAAACGCTTGTGCCCCAACGAAGAGGACAGAAACGATAGTGAGAGGCAGTTAACCAGAATGGGGGAGAAGAGAGACTGGACTGGGACTGGGAATGGGGAGAGAAGAGAGACTGGGACTGGGACTGGCTGTTGTGCTGGGCTAAGGATGGTGATGATGATGGTGGTGGTTGAAGATGAAGATGATAATGATGCTGAAGATGGTGAAGATGTGTAATGCCCCCAACGATAGCTCAATAAAAAGTCGGTAATACAACCAAACACAGTCCTCAAGAATGAGAACGATGTCTCGTTGTATTAGCTCAGTGAAGCCGAAAAGGAAAACGGCAAACAGACCAGAATAAAATGGCATCAGGTCCAATCCGGACAAATAATACTGAAAACAGGCTGGTGCACCTGTTCACCAAAAAGGTACTTTTTATCGGCTATCCGGGCGTGATGCCTACAGTACCCCTCCCGATTTTATGATGAAATAACATTTTCGTCATACAATTTCGATTTCTTTCTGCGCTATGGAGTCATGCCACACAGCGCATCGACCCACGGATAGACGCTAAAATACGATAGATAATCCTCATACGGCACGTCAAAGTGGATTCTCTAGCCGTTCTTGTAAATTTTGAACTCCTCCCTCAACTTCTTTTTTTCTTTTTTTTTTCGGCAGTATGTCAAGAACAAATATATTACCATTAAAAATATAAGCAACGTGGTGCCGTATTCCCCCCTTGATCTTCTTCTTCTTCTGTATCACTATCATTATTATTATTATTATTATTATTATTATTATTATATTATTATTATATTATTATTATTATTATTATTATGGACACCGTGATAGCCCAGTGGTCAAGTTCTACCATCTGGCCCTGTCGCCAGTTCGATTCCCGTCGGTGCCACCAGTATTTCATTGAACATACCGGTCTATTTCTGGACCAGTATTTTCATTGAACATACCGGCCGTCTGGAAGTGTTGGAACTGCCCTTGCGGGGTGTCATTAGAGCTTATCGTCAATTCTTCGTACTCCCTCACGGTGAGACGATGAGGCGCATGTGCAGAAATGCATCAGCCATTGACAGAGAAGCACTATTATTATTATTATTATTTTATTATTATTATTTTATTATTACTATTATTATTATTATTATTATTATTATTATTATTATTATTAGAAGGAGACATAGGCCATCGGTCCTTTCCATGGGCTGATTGGTATAAAGCTCCTAGAGTAATGTTCTATGCCGTCACTTCCTTTATTCCACGATTGGTGTGGAGACTTTCCTTATGGAATGGAGGACTGGATGCACATGGCCTTTTGGCTCAGCAATTGGCAGGAGATACACTAATTATCACACGAGATCCGACGGTAAATACATTTGTCTTTTAATGACATACCCTTGTATAAGGCGGATATCCTATGATATAGTATTAGGGGGCCAGTCCTAATAGCTATATCCGAAGTCGAGGTGTATGTACCCGACCCTGCGATATACCGACACAAGTAGAGATTGACCGTGCTCAGGTACGACAGTATATAATCTATCGTAAAAAATAATTTAATGAAAGTTTCAGAGAACATTTCATTTTCGAGAACATCATCCCAGGACTTGGAAAGGGTCATACCCGGGAACACCATCGCTCAATACACTAGCGATCCCCGTATACGGTGTAGTATCATCGTCGATCGACCTTTCGCACTCGTATGTTGCGATCGAATGCCAAGTTATATCACTGAGTCTTTTTAATATTCATATTGATAACTGATGATGCATGATCAAATCATGATACGCCGTGGGCAATCAATCAGTTTATTTGAGACGCATAAAGAAAAATAGTTTCTTTGTCACTGCCTTCGTCGTCTGGCGCGGATTTCTTTGCCTGGTGGAGGACCACCAACAAAAGTCAGATCGAACTTTGACTGTTCGAGAATGTCCCAGATCTTATTAGGGATTCCGCCCAACGATAATTCAAAAGGGACATCAAGCACTCCTCTTGGCAGTGTCTGAATGGTCCACGCAGTGTAATCCTTGTCTCTGGGAGTAATTGTATCATCCCATGTCTCGAGACTTTTTGCGTCTTTATATACTGGCAGATAATGTCTTGCCTTTGGATCCTCAACCGGGTCCATACTTCTCCAGAACTGGAGTATCGGTTGTACTATCTTTGCGGCTGATGATATTTTGAGTGTCCGTGTGACACGCATCTGTCGTGGGACCGCCACGACCCGCATCAAGTATAAGTCTGAGAGAGTGTCATCAGCGACATGTTGTTCCGCTGGTCTCATCAGATAGAAAACATTTTTCACCCATGCGATGGTTGCTATCGCATCGCCTTCCTTCCATCGCTCATGGACAATCTCAACGTTGCCCGCGTTTGGGTCAGTGTCCGTCCCCTCCTCCTCCTGGTGGACGTCCTTTGATCTCATCGACCTCATCGCCTTCCTCGGTTGGTCGTTGATAAGATCATTCCGCGCTCTCCTTAGCTGCGCCTCTGTGATCTTCTCCTTCTTTCCGCTATGCTCTCGCGGAGACTTGGACTGAGTCCCCACCGCGCTTATGCGGTCAGTCTTCTCCTTGCTGTCCACCTCACTCTCCTCCTTCTCAGCTATCGGTGCCCGATAAGCATCGTCTTGGTCTATGCCAGCCTCCTTGTGGATGGGCGGCACCTCTTTGAAATCATCCTTCATCCGTTTTAACGCCTCCTCAACGGATTCATCTTCCAGTAAGAAGGGATCATACTTAATCAGCCTTCTTACATTTTTGCACCTTCCCTCTACCCCTGATCTTGTAATTCAGAGGTCCCGTCTGTTCCATAATCTGATAAGGTCCTTTCCAGTGAGTGAACAGCTTAGAGCTGACTCCCTTCGGGACTTGAGGATGGTACAATAGTACAATATCCCCGACCTGGAACTTGATCTGATCCAAGTGCGCTTGTCGCACCCCTTCAGCATCAGTCTTTCGGCGCTCCGCCTCTCTATGCGCCCTGACTATTTGTTCCGCCTCCATCTTCACTCTAAGTCTCATCCCAAACAACTCATCCGCATCCGCCCAAGTGTCTTTTGGGTGAAGGAGCGAAGTCGGGATATCAGGCTCACGCCCATATACTAACTGATATGGCGAGATTGAGCTCTTCGAGCCTCCTAACGCCGTAGAGGGTAGACAGTTCATTGCAAACGCAAATGATGGTGCTGCCTCGACCCATGCTCTTTGATTCTCCTTCTTCGTGCAATACATCTTTAGCGAGGCTTTGAGGGGTCTGTGTACCCGCTCGATTTTCCCATTTGCTCGCGGGTTATAGGCAGTAACATATTGCCATTTCATCCCGTAATACTTAGATAGTTTGTCGATGACCTCGTTATTAAAGTCCGAGCCTCGATCAGAACATATCTTTCTTGGTACTCCGATCTGTGAGATGATCCTATCGATCAGCGCCTCGGCCGTCGTCTTGCCGGTAACGTCTTTGACAGGGATGATCCACACATAGTTGGTGGCTCTGTCAATAGCCGTAAGGAGGTATTTGTAACCATCCTTCGATTCTGGGAAAGGTCCCACATGATCAATGTGTATAAACTCAAACATCCCCGCATGAAGAGGAAATTCGCCAATCAGGCCGAAATTTGCCTTCAGTGGTGTTTTGTTTATCTTGCACGGGATGCATGCATCCACCGCCTGATCTATCTCCTCCTTCATCTTCTTCCACCAGAATCGCCTCGCTACGAACATATGAGTTCGTTGTCGACCCGGATGCACCAAAAGTGGGCAATTGTGGGCTGCGACAAATATAAATCGTCTCAGACTCTCCGGTACCCAAAGGGTCCATTTGTCCGGCTGTGACGCATAGCGACCGTGAAGGCCCTTGTACCACAGTAGACCATCTCTCCATCCCATCTCCTTCATCTGATCTTTGATCGCTTTCGTCATCCGTAGCTCATCCGGGTTCTGATATAACTGTATCAGTTCTTTAAACTCCGGATCTTGAGCCTGTTGTTGCCTCCATGCGGTAGGCGAGGCTATATGGATAGTACCATCTTCTAGCCGTACCCCGATTCTTTCCGGGTCATCGTCTAGGTCACTTCTCCGCTCTTGAGGAGGCTCCGCATAAACTTCCTGCGTCTCCTCTTCCTCTCTTATGTTCGCCTTCGCATTCTCATATACCTCATAGGACCACTCAGCGTCCTCCTGGGTATGTAGCTCACAACATATCCCGTGATCCGGGCCTTGTGGACTGTACCGTAGACCTGTGCGGTCATATCGGACTCCACTCGCCATCTCCATCGCCTCAATGTGGCTGACCTCATACACCTTGTCAGTGGACAAGTCTTCCATCTCCACCGTGGACACCAACGCCGATACTTCTGAGTTAAACTCTAGCCTAGAGAGGCTATCAGCGACCACATTTCGCTTTCCCGGTAGATGGACCATTGTAAAATCGAAACAAGACAAGAACGCTTGCCACCGCGCCAGCCGTCCCGTCTGTTCATGATTCATCAACCATAACAGGTTATGATGATCAGTTCTGACAGTAAATTGAGGTCCTCCCCACAAATACTCTCTGAGCCTCTTGAGGGCCCATACTACCGCCAACGCCTCTCTTTGCCTTGTGCAATAGTTTCTCTCGGCCGCACACAACTTCCTACTAATAAACATGATTGGGCGTAATTTCTTCTCCTCATCCTCTTGTTGTAATACAGCCCCAATCGCAAAACTTAGATGCGTCTGTATCGACTACGAATTGTTTCGCAAAGTCGAGCATCGTTAACACCAGTCCTCCGTCTTTCGGGTCTTTGTAAATGAGATCTTTGAGCGCATGAAACGCTTGCAAAGCCTCTTCGTCCCACTTCTCAAAGTCTCCAAAATCTATCATTTTCTCCACTTTAGCCCGTGTTGCACCCCAATCGGGTATAAACTGGCTATAGTATTGCGCCATCGCAAGGAATGAGTGCAATTCAGTGCGGTTCTTCGGTATCGGTCGATTCATAATCTCCTCCCTCTTCTCTTTGGATATCGAGACTCGATTATGGGAGATCTCGTACCCTAAGTATGTCACACTCGTCTTGGCAAGTTGCACTTCTTTAGATTGCACTTCAGGCCAAAAGCTCCGATGCGCCTGAATATATCGGACAAATGATCGATATGCTCCTCCATTGTGTTAGAGTATACGATAATGTCATCGATATAGCAAAATGCATATTCTCCCGCCTTCTGTCCCCGCCTTCTCATAAAGCCACCGTCAGACAAATCATCGTACTGACTGCTCAACATCTTCTGCATCGCCTTCTGGAAAAGTCCTGGGGCTTGCTTGAGGCCCATCGGAAGCACTTTCCATTGGTATATTTCCATACCCACCACAAACGCCGTCAGCCATCTGGACTTTTCCTCCAGTGGTATCTGCCAGAAGCCATTCTTAAGGTCAATGACCGAATAGAATTTTGCATTCCGCAGTACTCTCCTTCCTTCTTCTAATGTCGGGAGAGGATTTTCTCTCTTCCTCCAGCACCTTGTTAACACGAGCATAGTTAACTGTCAGGCGCCATTCTCCTCCTGGCTTCAGCACTATTCTCGGTTGTGAGACTATTGAGGATGTTGATCTCTCAATAAAGTCCTCATTGAGCAGCTGTCTTGCTAGCTCCTCCGCTATCTTCGCCTCATGTATACTCAAATTCGCCCTTCGTGGTGCCGGTGACGGCTCCGCACCCGGTATTTTGTAAATAACCGCAGTGAAATGGAGGGTCAAAAATTTCCTTGTTCGCCTCTAATTTGGCTTTTAAAAGCTCCTTCTCCTTCTCCGTGCCTACTCCTTCTTCCAATATTTTCCGCGCCGCCTCTTGAAAATCTTCATCAGACATCTGCTTATGCTGCTTGAGGGGTTCTCTGTCCTCCTCCAAGCCTAAGTCCTCTTCCGAGACATCATCTAGGCCCGTCTTTTCATACGTGACCGTGTCCAGCTCATCATCTTTACCGAGCTCCACCAGCATGTCAATGAGTCTCGCGTATTGCAAAGGAGCTTTACGGGTGTAAAAACCATCAAAGCATGTGAATGCTTGCGGTATCAATTTCAACTTGTCGAGGTCTCTGAGCTTCCGCTTGTATGCACTGCTCTGCTCACGAGTTCCCATACGACAAGCCACCACTAGCTGTTGCTTGCGAGAGGGTACCGGTATAGGATGATCAATAAGCCGGTCCCTTATTTCCTGCGCCCATATCGCCTTCTCATTAATATGGCAGGATAATAGTATACGGCTTATTATTTTCGAATAAAGTCCGTAAGCATTTCTTCACTTCAGACAGTGAACGCGGCCACGTGGGCTCGTCACCCCAGAAATCAGTAATAAAACTTTTAATAGTTTCTGGTGGAGTATCCGGGATTCGCCCCGTTCTCCTTGGTACAAACTCCTCCCTTTTTCCTTCTCCTACTTTCGCATGGAAACAGTATCCGTTAGTAATATGGACATCTGTTCCTACTCCTTCCGCGAATCTCGCCAACGACGGGCTTCTTTGTGCGACACATATAATCTCCTCCCTTCGCTTCTCGATTAAGTCATCAATAGACTTTTTGCCCCAATGGGATGTCGGAACTGTGACAGTGCACACTTGGGATTCCCAATTGTCGGTCCAGGACAGTTCATCCGGTCTTACGACATGGGGGTGAACGTACACCTCAAGTGCCTCATGTGCGATGGCCATCTTTTTGTGATCCGTCGCTAGACTCAGCTCATAAGCCTCATAAGAGTCAGTAGCGTTGAAGGGATCAATATCGTTCTCTTCTCCTCTTTTTACTCCATATATCACTCGCCGTGCGGCGCAATCAATCACAGCCCCCATCGTAGCCAATTGGTCATACGATAGTAATATTGACCCGTGGTAACCGGGGACGACATAGAGGTCCATACGGTATACTCGTGCGGATTTCAATTTAAAGGTCAGTGTGATGATTCCCGTGATATCCGTCCGGCTGCTCAATCCTTTGAGAGTGCCCGTTGACTTTTTCATATTTCCGTCCACCCAGTCCCGGTATCGATTTAAAAACTTCCTGCCGACAATATTAATATTCGCCATCGTATCATTACCAACTTTTAATATTGTCTTCAATGTTTCACAATAAAGTTCCGTATAACACAGAGCATCGGGCCTGTGTATATTGGCTGCTAGAAACAAGAACTTTACGTTCCAAATTTTGGAGTCTTGTCTCTAAGTTTTTCAACTCCTCCTTCTTCTCCTCCTGCTTCACCTCATTAACATTTTTATTATTCTGCGGTACTGGTGCGTTTACTATTTGAGCGACATTGTCTTGTGGTACTTGAGTACACACATTGTCTTTTTGCTCGCCACCCGCCGCGACCGTAGACATTGAGTCTGTTCGTGTTGTTTGCTTGGCCGAGGCGATACGTCTGCCATTGGCCTCCTCGCCTCCATCGCAAGTCTCGCCTTCCTATTTGCATCAGTTATCATTGGTAACCGTGCTGTATGAACGGGTATGAGACTACCTTGGGGCTGCAGTCTCTGTGTACCCACATCTTTGTTTTCACATAGAGGAAGCGTTGGCCCAGTCTGCACAACAGCATTAGAAAGCACTGTGACTTTAGGGTTAAACTTCACAGTCTTCTCCTTCCTCTCTTCTTCCCCCTCCAGTCATTCCACCACCTCGAAAACGATTACCTTGAGTAGTGTCCGGGTTAGGATGACGTATCGGTCTCCGAGGCAGTGTTGCAGGCCTGAGCTCGACCGAAATTTGGGTTGGAGCTTGCCCACGAGCCTCCTCCTCCTCTGGGTGGGGGGGCTGGAGCTCGAACAGCTCTCCCTCCATAAGGGGTATATCCCCGACCTCCTCCTCTTCCTCTCTGAGGGGTTCCCTGCCACCTCGAGGCTCCTCTCCATGTCCTCCTCCTCGTCCTCCTCCTCCTCCTCCTCCTCCTCGTTCCCTTTGAGAGGCCTTTAAGTTCTTTTGTCTCTCCCTTTCCTCCTTCTTCTCCTTCATCCTCTTCATGTAGGTAATGATTGCCTCTCGTAACTCCTCATCATCACACATATTGGCATACCAACCTTCGTTCACAGCGGCAATCTGAAGCATATTGAAAAGGCCCGGTTCCTTGCCTTCCGTCCTGCTCAGAAAATTTGCCCTTGCTGTTGGGTTCTGCCTATCATGATTGAAAGAGCAGTCTCTGTTCTCCATCTGTGCCTTACACTGCAAGCCCGCGAACCACCTCCAACATGCGGTCTTCAGGTCTGGCTCTCTCTGTCTCTTCCAACCGGCAACTCTGTTTGTGTACGTGGCTTGTGCGCCAACAGGTACACCGCCTGCCTGTGCCGTATGTGCCTCCGTGAGCGAGTCCATGTTTGAGCATGCACTCATCACTTCTTGAAACAGTGCTGACGGAGCAACGCTTTGAACCGTATTTTCGAACACGTGTGTCTCGAGGAAGTTCTTGGACTTCACTACGCTAAACGTTGGGCATTGCGGTATGAGTTGCGTAAGTTTGCTCGGGTGCACTGAGTGCAATGCCGACAAAAGTTAGAGAATGATTGACTTGCGGCCATAGTAGGAGTGGGATATAGACATCTCTTTTGGTGCGACTCCCCACTCGTCTCATATCCTGAGGGATTCAGACATATGTGTCTTTGTTTGCCTCCATCACAATATCAAAGGCGGTTTTAGGGAGGTCGTAGTGGTCGTTCACCCACCGTTGATCCTCCTCTGAGACCTCTCCCTCTTCAATCAAGTTTATCGTTTGTCGTCCTCCTCCTCCTGTAGAGGCAGGTGGTATATTGTGTACCCAGTGCTCTCTGTTTGTTCCATTCCTCCTCCTTCTCCTTCTTTGTCTTCTTCCTCTCCTCCTCCTCCTGTTTCCTCTTCTTCGTATCCTCCGTCATTCAATCCTCCTCCTCCTTCTTCTTGCATTTTTTCTTCTTGTTCTAGATATTCACTCACCTCACTAGTCTCTTTTGACATAGTGTCGTATTAGTAAACAACAGGAGGACAGTGTCAGCTCCTATGTTATGTTTTCGTTCGTTAGAGTTCTGTTCCTCCTTCAGTCGATTAACTAGTGAAGAGAGAAACTTAGAGAGATGGTCGAGTGCGATACTCTTTCCTCTATATATCAGTGTTTTGTACGTTTGTTTTTGTTTGAGAGAAGTAGTCCCTCAGATTTTCTCAGATTTCTTGTCGTCCTTCCTCAAATTGCTTTCTCCTCCTTCTTTTCTATATTGTATCTAGTATGAGGCACCAGAACCTACACACAGATAGTAATAGAGAAGCTAGAGAAGCTCTCCTTGAGAAGTCGACAGTCGGTCGGATAGGTTCTCAGACCTACTTTTGAGAACGATCAGAGATTTGCAAAAATACTTTAACGTATGTGTGAGATAATGCAGATAAATGCACAAACTAGAAGGGTAGAGTGTTGTGCTCCTGTCCCTATGATTGTTTGTGTTTTGTGTGTGTTTCTTCACTCTTCTGTCCATTTCCTTCTTCTTGGGTCTTGTGTGAGAACAGCAAGAACGACAGAGAGTCTGTATCTGATGTCTCCTTGTGAGCACACAGATATGGATTGGGCTAGAGGGTACGAGACACCTACTTGAGACCAATCAAATTATTTGTTTTGTAAAGAACTATGAGGATTATGTGTTGGAGTATTTGTTTTTTTTTTGTCTGACGTCCCCGTGTGAGACAGGTCAGCAAAATTCGTTCTGGATGCATGTGTGGCAACGAAGAAAGAAATCACCCTAGTGATGTGGACTCCAAATGTAATGCACCCAATGATAGCTCAATAAAAAGTCGTAATACAACCAAACACAGTCCTCAAGAATGAGAATGATGTCTCGTTGTATTAGCTCAGTGAAGCCGAAAAGGAAAAATGCAACAGACCAGGAATAAAATAGCATCAGGTCCAATCCGGACAATAATACTGAAAAACAGGCTGGTGCACCTGTCACCAGGAAAAGGGTACTTTTTATCGGCTATCCGGGGCGTGATGCCTACAATGGTGAAGATGATGATGATGATGATGAAGATGAAGATGAAGATGATGATGATGATGAAATATATTATTATTATTATTATTATTATTTAATAATAATAATAATAATAATAATAATAATAATAATAACAATAATGATAATAATAGTGCTTCTCTGTCAATGGCTGATGCAAATCTGCACATGCGCCTCCATCGTCTCACCGTGAGGGGAGTACGAAGAATTGACGATAGGCTCTAATGACACCCCGCAAGGGCAGTTCCAACACTTCCAGACGGACCGGTATGTTCAATGAAAATACTGGTGGCACCGACGGGAATCGAACTGGCAACAGGGCCCAGATGGTAGAACTTGACCACTGGGCTATCACGGTGTCCAATGATATAAAATAATAATAATAATAATATAATAATAATATATAATAATAATAATAATAATAATAATAATAATAATAATAAGAAGAAGAAGAAACAGCTTCGTCCCATGAGGGAAAATCCAAAGGACGCAAAGCAGCCTGAACATACATACATACATACATACATACATTACATTACATACATACATACATACATACATACATACATACATACGTACATACATTACAATACATACATACATACATACATACATACATACATAAAGTGATAGCAGTCAATCACATATGTTATGGCATCATCTCAAAAGGGTGGAAAAATGCAGAGAAAGACCAATAAGAAAATGTAGAGCACTCACATTCAAGTATTGCTAAAGTTGGCAAAACTGTCTATTTTTTCATCACAATCAGGCAAGAGAAGAAATAACGGAAGAAGCCAGAAGATGATTACACTTTCATAGGGTCATTTTCAAGAAAATGCCCTCTATGAAAAGTGTCCTAAAAGACCCAAATCACCATTTTTAAACAAACAAGAAATAATTAAGAAATCAAATAGAAATCAAAAAGGAAGAAGGAAAGAAAAGGAAAGGAATTACCTGAAACACCAAACCTAAAAGCGAAAATAAAAACACCTAAAATGGAAATCAAAACATAAAAGATAAAATTTATTTTGATATTAGAGGGGCTTTTACCCCATTTTTTGAATATTATTGTTATTTAGTGTTTGAAAACACAGTATCAGGGACAGGCTAGTTTTAGACCCTACCTGCCAAGGGGTCATTCCGTGGACATAGGTTGTTGTTGTTGTATTTGTAGTTGTTGATGTTGATGTTGTTGTAGTTGTAGTTGTAGTTGTTGCTTTTGTTTTTGTTTTACGAATAAGATTGCTTCATCCAATTTCTTTCGTTTAGAAATCAACATCAAAACATCAGTTATATCATTTGCGGTTGTTATTCCTGCCTTTATGTTTAGTCCTTTGTTTATCCAACTATTGTATTTTGTCATTTCTTGTATCAAGAATGAAGATTGTTTTGTTGCTTGCTTTGAAACAACAACATCTGCTCTTGCTTGTTTTAATTTTTTAATGTGTTTCTTCAACACTTTTATCTCTTGATTATTTTTTTCTTTTTTTTCCTCGAGAGACTCTATTTGCTTTTCAATGAATTTTATTATCTCCAATCAATTTCTCTAATTGTCCTTCTGTATCAGC
>WBZZ01004358.1:77500-94781 GCA_019918135.1 Paulinella micropora | reverse complement strand
GCCCGCCCGCCGACGTGAGCCTGACCCGGATCTTGCGCGCGAGCGGGATCCGGAACGTAGTGGTCGCCGGCGTTGCCGCTGACATTTGCGTAAAGCAGACCTGCCTCGACCTGAGGACGCAAGGATTCTTTGTCTGTGTCGTGGGGAGTGCCACGCGGCCATTCGACCGGCACTTTAAACTGACTGGCACGGGCGCACACCGAATCGTCGGGTACGTAAGGGACCTAGGACGGCAGCAGACTGCGGCACCCGCCAGCTCCCTGCCGGATTCGGTCTCGGCGGCCGCACGACAGCTCTACGCCAACATTGCTTTCAGGCTAAACGGTAACGAGGACGTTATCCAGCTGCTCATCGAACGAGCGACACTGGCCCAGCAAGAGAGAGCACAAGAGCGTTTGCCCACCCAGGAGTCTCACTGGCTTTCCAAGACATGGATACAGGCCTTGGGTGGTTACCTGTTTGCGAGGGGCGCGAGGTTGGCCGGCCAAGATTATAAACACCTGGGCCCACGAGAAACCTGCCTGTCGTTTGAGTGCAGAGAGCCCTATACCAAGGAGCTAGCAGGCTTTGGTGATGCGCGTAACAAGTACGCTAGGGTGGTGCCTACCTTTCCCCCCGCAACCGCTGCCTCTAAATACGAAGAAGCGGTGACTGCCAGTGCCCAATGCATTGTGGCAGTAGCGGACCTGTACATGCCGTTTACTTGTTCCATGGGCCCGAACCTTATCCTGTATTTCCCCGTCAGCACCAAGCCACCTGATAATCAACACGGAGTGTATCGGCCCAACGTATTTGACGTACCACCGGAGGCAAAGCAACAAGTACGAGGAGGCCCCAAGCGACTGGAGGGCGAACGAGTTCCGGGGGCTACGAAGATAAGATCGTCAACGTGGAACACGCCAATGATGGCCTTGCTCACGTGTACTCCCTTTTGTATGAACATGCACGGGTCGGCTTTCAAGGGCTCAAATCCTAGTTCTCTTAGAAGTTCAGCGAAAAGATCGTACCATCTCTTGCCTGCCTGGGGGGCTCCATACAGAGCTTTGTTGATCTTGAGAAACATACCTTCCTTGCCCTTTTCTGTAACTCCCGGAGGGGCTCTTGCATATACCGGGTCCTTCATCAATGCATTAAGTTATGCGTTTTTGAAGTCAACGGCATAGACTTTGTTTCCTAAACTTACCACTAGCTTGAAAAGCAACAAGACTGACCTATGATTCGCACACGGGACATAGAGCTGTTCGGGGTTATAGCTTATTCCGGGTTCTAGCTGATCTCCTTTTAGAGATAATCGAGACTTTACGAATTTTACTCCCTTATCGTCTGTCTTTACTTTATGAACCCATAATAAACCCACAGGCTTCACGCCGGCTCGTTTGACAACGTCTGCTGTTACCCATTCGTAATTTTTAAACTCCCTTAGGGCTTTCAGTTCATTGTCGATGCCTTTTTGCAAGTCCTTTAGCGTCATTCCTTTTTCTACTAGGTCAATAGGTAAGTGTATGTAAAACAACCGTTCGCTTGCTTCTTCTTGAGAAATGCAGTCATCCATGTCGGTCAAGTGTTCTTTCATTAGTTTCACGCAATGAGTGGATGTTTTTGAGAAGTCTGTCTGTGTTCTCGTCCTTTTCCCGTGGATTATGTTTGCAGTCGATACGCTATCGCTCTGTTCCCATGTTAATCCTTTCGGGGGTGGCTTACCTTCTACGTACTGATTGGGGTCAGTGTAGTCGGCATCTGGGGCTGTGAAATCAGAGTTTGAAGTCGGGCCTATACTAACTTGTTTGTACGAGTCGTCCTGCAAGCTTTGTTCTAACCTTAGCTCGTCTTGTTGTTCTGATTCACTGTGCTGTGGCTGTTCGGTGTCATGAGTTGGCGAATCTGGTGTATTCGTGTTCTCGTGAGTGGGGACTAGGAGTGGTGTGTGATTCGCGTCGTCGTTGTCTTGTGCGTTAGTCGATGGTATTGGAGTGTCTGCTAATAGATTACCTATCTCGCTAGTGTCTATGTGTGGAATGTTTTCGGTAAGCTATCTTTCTCTCGCTTCCCCTCAGATTTGTCACTCCATGCTATCTCCGCTGCATTGCCTGTCAGTGGGCCTACTTTGTGCGAATTGAAACGCGCATTTGTAACTCCTGGAATCACTCTTTTACCGTCCCATACTCGATACAGCTCCCTGTGTATGTCGTACCCTACTAGAGTAACAACTTTGCCGGGCATAGCTCCCTTACCGTCTTTCTTACCTATGTGCATAACTCCTCTGCTGCCTATAGGCTCGAGTTGGTGTATTGGGGGCTTTCTACCGAACAACTGTTAATATTAAGGGGATATACCCTTTCTAGGACCAATGGTCGCCGGAAGAATGTTCCATAAAGTGGAAGCCGTATGTTCCATTTCGTCCCAAAAATTGGGTGGAAACCCTGCGTGTATACGCATTGCTCGGGCAGGTCCTCCGGTTGTCTGGTTCATCCTTTCAGCTATGGGATTACCATCTTTATCGCCAGTAGCCGCATCTTTCCATATTATGCCCGGGTATTCTCGTTTTACCTCATTGGGTGCCGTGAATTCCTGGTCACAACGGATTTCCTTAGTCCTATTGCCTGTCTGTGTTTCAAATAAATGGATGGCCTTTCTCAGACAAGCTATGAACTCGTTCTTATGCGCGAGATAAAAATCAAGAGTGTATCCGGAAAAATCGTCTGTCACCGAGAATTTATGCCTCTTTCCTGTTCTAGATATGGTGCGCCATGCTCCCTGTGTGCCTACATGTAGAATTTATGCTGTCTTGGAAGCTCTACGAATGTGATTGACTGCGAATCGAGGTAGAACTTTCGATTTGCTAATCATGCACGGTTCGCATAGTGCGCACTCTTCCTTTGCGCTGTCGAGTGTCCCTTTGGGACTGACTATCCTATATCCGGCCGCTTCTGCAAATGCAGCAGCTTTTGGATAACCAAAATGTCCTATACAATGATGTAAGACGTCTATATCTATTGGCCTACGTTTGTCTGTCTTGCTGGGGTATTTGACGTACATACTGCTTCGCTACGACTATCCTTGTCGCTATCTTTGCTATCTATGGCTGTGCTGTGATTTGAAGTGCTCCTATCGCTATCTCTATCGTTTCTGTTCTTGGGGCCTCCCTCCCCATTCACCCCAACATGCTTGCCGTCTTGGGCACACCGACTGGGACAAAACGCTGATTGATGCGCAGCGGTTTATCGTTCTTAGTGTCCCATCTGTATAACAAAGACTTTGTGAGTCTCCCCCTGACAAGTATGTCACTAGTCTCTATCTTAAGGGGCTTTTTGAGAATGAACATCTGTCCGTTCTGATGGTGGATAGCACGGTGGTGATAATTATCCATGGGACCGGTGGGGGCGATGTTGATGGGCATCCAGGGGTCAAAATAAGCTGCTTTGGCTATAACAATGTGAGATTTTGCGTGTCCATCTACTCTAGCCATTTGCATCATGCCTGCCTTTTTGAGCTCTCTCTCTCTCTCTCTCCATTGCCTGTCTTGAACTTCACTGGTTTAACATGAGTCATATTTGTCATAACAGATTCATCACGACAAATGTATTGAGACGCACCACTATCTTGGCAGGTGTGATTGGGTCTGGGCTTCTCTCTTTCGCTAAATAAAACCATGGCTTTGTCTGATGTTGCTTCTTTCTCTCCTTTCTTTGCTTTGTGTCCCTCTGTAACTGAATCATCTCTGGTCTCACTATCGTCTTCGTCTTCTTGTTCATTCTCTTCGTCTTCGTCTTCTTCTACATGCTCTATCTCTTCCTCTGGTGATGACATTTCTAATGCTCTCAACAGTCTTATCTCGTCTGAGTTCTTCTCCCAGTCACTGTCGTCATGCAACAGTTCTTCTTCGTCTTCTTCTTCTTCTTCTTCATTTCTTGTCTGATCCTCCTCGTCTACTTCTTCAATCTCTTCTTATGGTGCATCATTGTCTACTTCCTTCTTTTGTTCTACCCTAGCTGTCTGGTTGTTGACTGGTGGGGTAGTGAAAAGAATGCGTTCTGTGGGAACATTTGGTTGTAGTGGATACACCAGGCAAACGTGCTCTCTCTTGTGGGGTGGAATGCGTAAGTATAGGATCTCTTTCTACACTATAGGGGCTAGTGCGTACGACTCTGTGCTTGGCATACACTCCCTCTATCGCATTCATAATGTCCTTGAGAAAGTTGTCTTTTTGCTCATCTGCCATCCACACTACCTCCTTATTTGCTGTCCATTCACATCTTTGTGTGCTAAGTGCTGTAAGGTGCGAAAATTGATGGGTGAAATGTGTGGATTGGGGCGTGCTTGGTCGTCAACTACTACTAGACCTGCCTGTCTGAATGCCGTGCTAGTGAGATGGTGACCACCTGGAGTAGGTTGCTGAATGTGAGCAGATGATTGTGCTGTGGTGACAGAGGTAGTACAAGACCTTTCAGGATAGGACATACTGGGATGTTACTTTCTGGTATTGGTCTGTCATCGTGTCTGTCTTCGCACTCGTCTCTGTCTGTTCTGTCGGTTCTGACTTTTCTGATCTGAGGTGGGGACCAAACAGATTTTTTGCGCGTACTGTAGCGTAATCGCATTCAGTTCTGCTGACGGCGCAATTTGAAACTCGTGCGACTGTTCCGGCGGGTAATAGACCCATGCTTGATTCAGCATTGTATATCCTTGTACGTTTCCATACTTTTGTAGGTACAATTCTGCTTTCTGTTCTAAGCCTTTCTGGTCTGGGTAGTTCCCGCATTTTGCAGGTCTTGCTTCTCCCGGTCTAGCAAGGTCTATGAAAGGGAAGAAAGGGTCTTGGTGTGCGTGATAGCCGCATAACTTCGAGAATTCGAAACGTTTCCCCCTCATTTTGGGTGATCCAAAAAATTTGGGGTCGCGAGTAATCACGCATCACCGCGTGTATTTCTCCCTTGGCATCGTAGGTTTCCTCTAACATCTGTCTCCTTTCTGACTAACTGTTTCTGTTTGCTAGATAGAGTATAGCCAGGCTGTAGCTTGGAATAGATAGGATGTGGTGGTGGCTCGCAACGACCTGTACGTTCCGATAGAGACTGGGTACTTTCAGGAGAGGTGGTGCGTGAAGTGATAGACTCTGTTTCGTCTTTCTCTCTCTTGCTTTGCTCTCTCTGTTCTCCTGTCTCCTGTTTGTCCTTTCGTGAATGAGCAGTGTGCAGCTTGTCCTGTCGTTGCCTGTCATTTGCTGTCTGTGAGTTGTTGTCTACTCTGTCGACTGCTCTGCTGCTGACTGCTGTTTTGAGACTGTCTTTCTTGCTGACTGCTAGTCTGTGACTGCCTTGTCTGCGACTGTCTGCTCTGCTGTCTGCCTGTCTGTGACGGTCTTTCTTGCTGACTGCTAGTCTGTGACTGCCTTGTCTGCGACTGTCTAGACTGAGACTGTCTGGGGTGTGACTGTCTGCTTTGCTGACTGCTGTTCTGCATCTGCGTGAACTGCTTCTGTTCGGTGTTGTTGCTAGCCTGTCTGGCTGACTGTCTTCTAGTTCTAGGCCTATCTTCCTCCTCTGTCTCCTGTCCTCCTCCACATAAAACAAACACAGACTGACTCTCTTCCTCTTCTTCTCTAGGCTCGTCTTGTTGATCTGTGTTGTCTTCTTCCTGTGTGAGTTCATTGTCTTGTTCGTCTGAGGCTTGCTCAGCTACTGCGACAGTAGTTCTAGGGGACTTCTTGGAAGGTTTAGTGCCCGAAAACCTTTTAGACTTAAACCGGGGGCAATCCTTATGGGGGTGTTTCTTGCCTTTCTTGCATTCACCTTTTACGCAAGGCTTGCTGCAGTCTTTGGCTAAGTGCCCGGGGGAATTGCAGTTGAAGCAACGTTGTGCTTCGTCGTTCGTTTGTTGAGTTACGAATGACTTCTCAGAAGTCTTACGTTCTCCTTTAGTTTTCTCAGGGGTTTCGCCTGCCTTAAGGGTCTTTCGCTGAGAGTTCTGTTTTAATTTATACTTAACCCAGATTTTTCTCAGTATATCTTCCACTGGGAGTGGGAAGTGATTCCCTTATTTTCGAATTGGATCATTAGGGCGTCGAGCCCTCCGAATGCTGGGTGATACGAGAGCTTGTGCAAGAGGTGTGCAGTGAAAAAGTCTGTAGGGATTTTCTCACCGTAGTCTCTTTGAATCTGAAACTCAGAGAGTCGGTTCTCATCAAGCCAATAGCCTATGTCTCCCTTGGGGCTGGCAACGATATATTTTTGCCATCTTATAATCATATCGAGGAGTGATTTGCCGCTATACCTCTTTTCGACCAAAACCAACATGCCGATAGGATTTCTATTCTCTACACTCATACACATTGTCACTAGGACGGGTGCTTTAAATGCAAGTAAGAGATAGAGTCCTAATCTTCGCATACGCTGTGCGTATTGTTTGTCAGCTTTTTTTCTTTTGGAGGATGCTCTCTTTTTCCTCGTTTGGGCTCTTCTGGCTTTGTTTTCTTCTTCCAGCTGCTCCTTTGCCGATGGAAGGAGAGAGGGTTTGCCTTTTTGAGAGGATGAATCTTTTCCTTGTTTGGGCTTTTCTCTCTCTTTCTGGGGTTCCGGTTCTGAATCGTCCTCCGAGGACTCGTCAGACCATTCTTCCGCGTTACGCATGAGCAGAGGGTCGTATGGAAATTTCGCAACTGCTTTATCTGGTTCCTCTAGCGTTGAGATAACCATGTCTCCCATTTCTGCGCTATCACTGTAAGTGAATGATTCGAATTGGAACCGCCATTCCTGGTAAAGTCGTTAGCTTGGTTTGAGCGTGGGTACGCTCGCTAGTTGAGAAGTTTAGGGGTTTGGGATTTACTGATGAGTGGTTGACAGTCAAGGCTGCATAACCGATAAAACCCGTATTGAACCGAATAAACTTAAGTCTGAACTTAGTGACCGGAAACGAATTGCGATGCAGAGGCGTGTCACGGAGATGAATCCGGTAACACTGATAACCTACTAATCAATTGACGGATAGTTCGTGAGAACAGTAATTCCGGCAGATTGATTACCGGTGAGTATTTAATCCCTTCGGTACTTCCCACCAATACGAACGGAACTTTACTGAATATACAATCAATATACACTTTACGCTATCGACGTGACACGTCACTACTATTAGATTATGGTCGACGTAATGGATGACTGTTAACTGACTTTATAGAAATAATTCATACGTTATCGATTATCCATAAATAGTAAAATGGTAATCGTAGTTAATAAAGGTAAGTACTGTTGGACCATTCTGATATAAGTAAAATGGAAAAACGTTAATATCTAATTACAAAATCAAAGCGGATGCAACGCTCTATGTGTCTTTTGACAGCACTTCCATTTTATCTCTTCTGCTTCTCACTTATTCCTACTACGTGACTAGTGGCACTCTTATTAAAAGTGTTTGCGTAAAATACTATATATACTATGATATATATATAGCATATATATATATATTACGCAAACACTTTTAATCAGAGAATACTATCATTAATATTTGCCACTAGTAATAATAAGTGTGACTCTGAATCATATCAAATTAGTCCCATTGAGACTAAATCCGTCGCGTTAGGACCGATTTAGTCCCATTGGGACTGTATATCCAAATTTCGGGTCTGGAACATATTTAAGTAAAAGTATGATACATACAAACAAACAAATCAAAATATAGTCACATGGGTATCATACATTTTCTACATTTGGTCTCAATTTTAGTCCGATATGGTTTTATTTATTGGTCCCAGAACGATCGATATTTGGTCTCAATTTAGTCCCATGTGTATAATACATTTTTCTACAAATATGGTTTTTTTATTGGTCCCAGAACGATCCCAAATAAAAAAATCCTCGGTCCCAGTGGCGATTCTAAAAAAAATTCGGTCCCGCGGGACCAAAATTTGGTCCCGCGGGACAGAATTGTGAGTTTTAGTGTGTGGTTGTCTATCATGCTCTACTGCTCTACCAGCTAAGCTATTCTGTCCACTACCGTACACAACCTGTTGGATCCGGCCCGTTTTTTCCGCATACTGTTTCGTCAGGTGGTTGAGTTTGCGTGACGGCTGTACCTGAAACTCGTGCGCCTTCACTGCGGGGTAATAACACCATTTTTGGTTCAGCTGATCGTAACCCTGAATGTTGCCGTACGACTGTAGGTACTGTTCTGCTACAGCTATTAGTCCTGCTTCGTCTGGGAACTTACTATTCTTGCTGTCTTTCTGCTGCCGGTCTCGCTAGGTCTATAAAGGGAAATAGAGGGTCCTGTTCGGCATGATAGCCGCAAAACAAACCATATGCGAACCGTTTTGCCATGAGATTAGGGCAACCGTAAAATTTGGGGCTGCGAGAAATCCCACACTGTTCTCCTTTTGTGTTCCTACCTTGACTGCTAGGGTGTCCGTTCTTATCTAGCTGCTCATATACCAGTGTTCTCTGTTTGGGTGTGAGAGAGTAACCAGGCTTGAGTTTTGCGTAGATAGGGTGTGGTGGTGGCTCACATCTTCCCATGCGTTCTGTCTGTGACTGTGCGTCTGTGGATGAGAGGGTAGTGGGTGGCTTCTGTGCTCTTTCACTCTTTCTCTCCATCTTCTGCGACTGGGTGACTGTGGATGAGAGGGTAGTGGGTTGCGTCTGTGCTGTTTCACTCTTACTCTCCATTCTCTTTTTCTGCTGTTTCGTAGATGAGAGGGTAGTGGGTTGCGTCTGTGCTTTTTCACTCTTTCTCTCCATCTCTGCCTGCTTCGTCTACGAGCTTGCTGTCTGCTGCTCTGACGTCTGACGTTCTGCTGTGCACTAGTCGGTTGACTGCTACTGCTAGTCTGTTGACTGCCTGTCTGTTGTGAGCTAGTCTGTTGGTTTCTGACCTGTTGACTGCTGTCCTGCTGTCTGCTAGTCTGTTGACTGCTGCTGCTGGTCTGTCGACTATTGTTCTGCTGTCTGCTGTTCTGCTGACTGCTAGTCTGTTGACTGCTGCTGCTAGTCTGTCGACTACTGTCCTCCTGTCTGCTAGTCTGCTGACTGCTGACCTGCTGATTGCTGACCTGCTGAGTGCTGACTTGCTGAGTGCTACTCTGTCTAGCTGACCGTCGTCTAGCATTAGACTTCTCTTCCTCTTCGGGGTCTAAGCTTCCACCCATGACAACGAACACAGAGGAAGAATCTTCCTCTTGTTCTGTGTCATCCTGTTCTTCTGTTTCAGGCTTTTCTTCTCCTTCTTCCTCGTCCTGTTCGCCAGAGTCTTGCTCTGCGACAGCGACAGTGGATCTTGGGGATTTCTTGGAGGGTTTTGTTCCTGTCTGCCTGCGTTTCTTGTCAAGAGGGCAATCCTTACGGGGATGTTTACCCTTGCCTTTCTTACAGCTATGCTCAGTGCAGCTGTGGTTGCACTCAAACGCTAAATGACCTGTGCCGTTGCATTTGAAGCAACGTCTTGTTTCGCTCTCTGACTGTTCAGACACGAATGATCTTTCTGTGGTCTTGCGTTGTCCGTTAGTTCTGTCAGGGGTTTTGCCTGCTCCAAGGGGTTTTTTCTGAGTTTCTGTTTCAGTTTATACTTAATCCAGATCTTTCTGAACATTTCTTCTACTTCAGAGTGAGAAGTGATCTGATCCCCTTGTTTCGAACTGGATCATTAGGGTATCTAGCCCTCCAAAAGCCGGGTGGTAGGAGAGTTTATACAAGAGCTGTGCGGTGAAAAATTTGTTAGGGATTTTACCACCATAGTCTCTCTGTATTTGAAGTTCCGTAAGACGGTTTTCATCTAGCCAGTAGGAAATGTCTCCCTTAGGGGTGGCTGCAATGTATTTTTGCCATCTTATGATCATATCAAGAAGTGATTTGCCTCCATACCTTTTTTCCACTAAGACTAACATGCCAATGGGGCTTCTGTCTTCCACTCCCATGCACATCGTCACTAGGACAGGTGCTTTGAAAGCTACTGAGACGTAAAGTCCCAACCTACGCATTCGTTGTGCATATTGTTTGTCTGTCTTCCTTTTTCTGGAATGGGCTCTCTTCCTGGTTGTCTGTGCTCGTCTGGCCTTTCTCTCTTCTTCCACTTCGTCGTCTGTTTTCATGAGTGCTGAGGTACTACCTTTCTGTGTGCTGGCAGTTTTGCCTTGCTGTTTAGGCTTGTCCTTTTCGCTCTCTTTCGGGGGTTATGTTTCCGGCTCGTCATCTGATGACTCTGACCAGTCGTAGGGGAATTTGGCTATGGCTTTGTCCGGTTCCTCAAACACGGAGGCTACCATGTCTCCCAACTCTGCGCTATCTCCGTATGTAAAAGATTGGAACTGAAATTTCCATTCCTGGTAAAGTCGTTCATTGGGTTTGAGCGTGGGTACGCTTCCAAGGTTGAGTAGTTTGGGGGTCTGTGTCTTGCTCATAAGGTCGTTAGCAATCAAGGCTGCATAACCGTGACAGACGATGACTGAATATATTCGCTAATGAATAAAATCCGTGATCCGAACTGAGAGGAGTGCTCCGGACGTAAATCCGAAATACGCACGACTAAAAGCAAGTCTTAACAAACACAATTGACGGACTATTCCTTCTGAGGAATTCCGGCAGATTGAGTTCCGGATGTCAGTAAATGACACTAAAATAATCCCACGACTACTTCCTTGTTACTGGAACTGAACTTTACTGAGAATACACTCACTTTCCGTTTTACTCTATAACTATGCCACGTCACTGCAATGATTATGGTTGTAAGCACAACTATTGACTGTGACTAATTATAATATGGACTGAATGACTGTAACTGTTCTACCTATACTGCGTCATAACTAACCATACATCCGTATTGATTGAAATGGTAACTGACGTATTATATTGGTAAATAGTTAAGTACCACTTGTGTCACTAAATAGCGACTAATATGCAAAACGGTATTATCGTAATTATAAACATGTTAGCATATGTGAGGCTGTGACGATAATGACATTATCAAGGAGATATGGACTATAATTTTGAATGCGCAAGAAATTCGACCAGTTTGGAGCTGGATTCCGAGGCAATGGAATTGTGAAGCAGATAGCGCATTGAAGGCTTTACAAATGACTAGCCTTTATATGCGGCGGGATATTTATGAACATGTCATGGTCAAATCACCTGAATTGATCAGAGAAGGGGGAAAGGTGTATGTGCCTGACTTTTAATCGGATTGCTGGTGCAATTGAATATCTGATTAACTCCCACACTGCAGCGGTGTTGATTCTACCTGTCTGGCCAGCTCGCACGTGGTGGGTGTACGTAGTGGAGTGTGGTTGTAAGATACTTGATTGACCGCCGGCGGAATACACGCTACAGCCAAGTTGGAGCATGCACCCGATGCAATCAAACGCCCTACGTGGCCTATGACCGCTGCCCTATTTGACTTTCGACATGACTAGTTAGCAAGGGTTGGAGTGTATCATGTTTTTATGTTTTAGTTTGACTGTACTGCATAACACTGATAATATGGTTGTAGTGCCGCACGAATGTTAACATTGTTACGTGTTTGCAGGTTCATTACGGGCGGACACTGGTACTGTGAAATATGGAGGACAACCGTGGCGATGAAGCGAAGCTACTCGTTGGACTAGAAGTTTTTGTAGATCTAGATCCTTTGTTCGGGCAGCGAGACCACAAAACACTGTGAAAGGATATGCGTATGCGATGCGTGACTGGGAGAGATGGAATACAGCTATGAGATTATCTGCATTTCCAGCGAGACCGGAACAAGTAGCAGCTTACTGCATCTATTTGCTTTCCCATTTGGGTCACGCACAGGATACTATTAAGTACAAATTATCGGCTATCTCTAGTCAATATGCGATGACGCGCGAGACCGCGCATCCTGTCAATCCAGTACGGAGGACGAGTTCATGAAACATCTGGAGGCGGGCGGCTATGACGCCTTTTGAGACCCTTCCAATTAGGGTTATATACATCTTAGACACTTTCTTCGACCATTTCGCTCTGAGCCGATATATCTTAACACCACGAAAAGTCCACCGAGGACAACCAAAACAAAACAAAAACCTAGACTGGCAAAGCGCCCGTTCATTCCAACAAATGGACGGAGCTATTAGCAGGTTGTTATCCGCATCAAGCTGACAACCGGCTAATAGCCCCAGGATCAGGAGGACCCTCACAACAAGTGAGAATGCTGGGAAGTTTCCATTTCGCGGACCATTACGCGAACTTCTTAGCTCCGATTAGCCTCTGTCCCACCAAGGGGACATCCATGGAGCGTTGGTGGGGGTGCGTTGAGAAAGTCTTGCCGGTCCAAGGCAAGACTTATTCTACACATCCAACGGCCCACATGTCGTCCATCACACAAGAGAGGGTGCGCACAACAACCGAGTGCCAGGACGAAGACGGTTCAACTACTCCTCACAATTGCATGATAATAGTCATCAGGTGCCGGGGGGGGGGAGGTGCAGAGCGAAATTCAAAATTCAAATTTGAAATCCAAAAGGGAAGTCAAATTCGAATTTCGCACAAATTCCGAAAACTAAAATCATTTGGAGTAACGCCAACATTTAAACTTCTCTCTTTCAATCGTCCATACGATCCCAAGAAGGAGGGGAAGCCTCGAGCCAAACCTAGACAGCCTCCATATTCCTACCGCTCACATTTACCTCTCTAGTCTGTTACATCTACTACTAATAAATGGGTGTTATCGGATAAACAGGGGAGGAGGGATTGTATGCGCAGATAGGTAAATATGTGCTACTTTAATATACCACTGTGTCAATCCAAACACAATAAGAGGCCCGGCAGTTAATAATAATAACACTCTTAACACTGGCAGGGTAACGATAATATTACTAGAAGTGACAGTTACTCTTTTTAGACCCGGGACTTTTGAATATATTATAGTTAGGCCGGATCACGGGAATGGCTGGTGTTTGCCTTGGTCACAGTTGTTTTTGGCTCCGAGTCCGCTAGTCTCCCACATCAAGTTTCCACCATCTTTGACTATGATCCTTATTTATATAAGAACAGAGGATTGGGTTACTAGCGGAGTGGATTAAGTGATTGGTTGTCACGGTATTAAACAGTTTGAAGACTCCTGGCGACAGTGATCAATAAATATATATATTCTTTTAGACAGAAACTGCAAAATATTCAAGTGCCAGGTCTGTTGTCGTTTTCCGAAGTTTTTCAGCTTCACGACTGAGCTAACTTGAATATAAGGAGATATCATTCTCATCCGCTTTTGAGGCCCCGGGCAATTGTCTTTGGTTGTATTACCGCCACCTACTTAAGTTTCAAGTATAGGTGACGAGCTATCATGGCACTGGGTGCATTACAGAGAGAGAGAGAGAGAGAGAGAGAGAGAGAGAGAGAGAGAGAGAGAGAGAGAGAGCCTCGGAGACTTCAGAGAGAGGTGACTTGAGAGCCTGCCACTAGCAGTGAGATGGCAAACGGAGATAGTGATTCTGACTCCATCAGTCATCTTGTTGAATGATCACTGCTTCCGGCGGCGTTCTAAATCTTCAACTAGCGTGACGCTTCACACTCATCCCGGCGCCGAGTCTTCTGAGATGTATATAGTAGACGTAGTACAAATGGCAAGTAATCTATTATATTAATATATTTAAATGAATATGATTAATATTCGATGGCAAGGTCTGGTCCACTTGGTCACAGTTCACGAGTCTGAATTTATTCGATGTAAAAAAACTGGGGGAAGTGATTGTGCGGACGTTTTGACTTAACTGTGGTGACTAGGAAAAGGACAGAATCAAAAAAATCGGACGGTACTGAGGCTCTGTAGATGGGCATGGTCTACCGGACCTGACGGTTCAAGGGTTGTACAGTGCATTAAACAGGTTACAGCGGTTGGCAAACACCAAGCTTCAAGCAGACTCCTGCGGCTGAAATAGTAGTGCCTGATAATCATGGACCAGATGTTCAGCAAAGTTGAGCATTCAGTCGATGAAAGTCTTGACTTCTGGCTTGCGCATCTTACTTTTTCTTTTCTTTCTTGCTCTTCGAGGTCCCTTTTTCTTTCTTACCCTTCGAGGCCCCTTTTTCTTTCTTACCCTTCGAAGTCCCTTTTTCTTTCTTGCTACTAGAGCTTTGGGATTCGCTCGTTGGCTTTTCTTCGTCTTCATCCGATTCTACGTCTTCATCGTCCACTTCCACTCCTTCTTCATCTGCCTTTGGAGCCCTCACGCGAGCCGAGCTTGCCTTGAAGTCTTTCTCGTGTCTCACTACTTTCACCTTTGCACCAGCGTCCTTGACAACTTTGGTAAAGTGTCGCTTGGCGCTGCTATCAACACTTTTTCCGTCAAGCAGCGGATTTGGAATGTTCACTATGTCCATGATTGTGTCCCAATCCTCTCTTGTCAATCCGTATTCTTCTAAGAAGCGGGAAACCTCCTCCGCTCCATCTTTACCGCCCTGAATCATCGGCAAGGCCATTTTAACCTTCATTAGAGGCAAGTAGTCGAGAGCAAAATCTTGATTCGTCCCTGTCGCATCCAGACTGAGCGCTATGCGAATATCAAAGAGTTGGCGATTCTTTTTGTTGATGGTCGAGTTTTTCCCAAACCAAGAGGGAAAGAATATTCTCTGCGACAATCCACCGCCGGTGTACCAGCCTGGAGCCACGGTTGCCGCAATGGCATGCATGGGCATGAGGGAATAATTTTGGGCCTTCATCATTGCTTCGTATATCAAGTCTCCATCAGATATCGAGTCTGCGGCCAGAGAGTAGCATTGAATGGACTGAACCTCCGGCGACGCTGGGCCCGGCTGGATAGCTAGCGGTCTGGCTTTGAGATACATGTCCTGAACGAACAAAGGCATCAAACTGGAATCAATGAAATGGAAATCCGCGTGCTGATGAATCCATGGTTGCTTCGTATGGAAATCGACTTTGCCTTGAGGAGGTCTACTGAATAAACGTGGAACAACCGAGAAAGCATTCAGAGTCTCATCTTTCGAACAGGTTTCAAGCCTTTCCTTGACATCAGCCAGAGAAGTAGAATCTCCCGACTTGGCAAGCATCTGCATAAAATGTAATGCTTGTCGAATGTCCTTGTTGGTCATGTCACATATTTTTTCCAGGCTCGCCCGATCGATTTGAAGATTCTCTTTCTTTGCAATCTCTTGCAGCCGTGGAATAATCTGTTCATTCCTAGGTCGTTGCCAAATTATGTCTTCGCAGTACTTCTTTAGAGTGGTGAGTTTCTTTGCACCTCCATCGTTTGCTACGCAAATGATAGGCACATTACTCGCCACAATCAACTCCTTCATCTCTTGCAAGCCACCACGATCTGCGTTCCCCGACATGCCGTCGATCTCATCCATGATGACACAGGTCTTGCCTTCCCTGCTTTGGCCGATACCTGCTGCCTTTTCCTCCCCACCATGAAGAAAGAATTTGTTGATGGAATGTCGCTGAGTCACTTCTCCAACGATGTCTTTCAGCTCCTTTTTATTTCGGACGTCGCTTGCGTTAAACTCTTTCACCTCGAATCCACACAGCCGTGCAACTAGGTGAGCGCAAGTAGTTTTCCCGATACCAGGAGGCCCATGAATGAACAAAGCCTTCTTGGTGTCTGGATTTGCTTTTGCTTTTGTATGCCAAGTGAGGAGGAAATTCTTCACCTTTGCGACGTTTCCGGGATTTCCGATCACTTGGTCGGAGGCAATAGGTGCGTACTTGTCCACCCACATCAGATCCGCTTCGGAAGCCCCTAGACTCACCCTCTTGCTTTCGGTCTCTTTCCGTATAATCTCCTCTTGCTTTCGTTCCTCTGGTGTCTTTGCTTTTTCCAACTTCTTTGCAGCCGCAGCTTGTTTCTTTTCGTGGGCTTGCTTCTCCTTCTCTGATGGCTTATGGCTAGGCCGTGTGCGGATCATTTCCAAGAGATCATCCTCAGAAATTACTTTCACGCCCTTCGCTTCAGCCTTTGCTTTTTTAGACTCACCTGCTTCGTTTCCCATCACCAAATAGTCTGTCTTGCCGCTGACTTGCCCAGTCACGCGACCACCATACTTCTTGACGATGTCCGCAGCTTGTTCTCTTTCAAGAGATTCCAACACTCCCGTAAAAACGAAGGCCAGTCCACCAAGGCAGTTAGGAGCCCCTTCGGGCACCTCCTTGGATCCCAGTGCAGGAGGTGGACCGCGATTCTTCAACTCCCAGAAGGACGGCTTTTTCTTGAGCTTTGGTTCATCAGCTGATTCATCCGCAGCCGAATCTTCTGCCTTAAAGACTTTGTCGGGGAGCTTACGCTTCTTCATTCCTTCAGGCACATTTTTCTTTGAGCCTGAGCTTTCTGATTTTGAATCATCTGGGAGCTTGCGCTTCTTCACTGCCTTGGCCTCACTCGCCTTTTTGGGAGAGTTTGATGGTTCAGATTGTTCGCTTTCCTTCTCTTTGGCTTTTGGCACAGACTTCTCGTCTACCTTTTCTTTCGCCTTTTGCGGAGATACCTTCTTTTTCGGAGATGCCTTTTCCTTCTTCACCTTGCTTGGCACTGGTACAATTTCCTCGACTTCATCCTCCTCCTGTAATGAAAATGCGAAAGCCAGACTTGCATCCTCCTTCTTCGCCTTGTTGGACACAGGTGCTTTTTCTTCCCTTTCTTCCTGCAGAGAAAGTGCTAAAGCCAGACTTGCATCCTCATCTTCTTGCTGTTTGCGAAGTTTGTCCTTGTGGTTTCCTGCTGAGGCAGTCTCATGTTCGACCTCAATAGCTTCCGCTTGCTTGATAGAAGCCTCTGCCTCCTTCCGGGCCTTCATCAGTTGGCTCTTCTTGAATGTCTTCTTGCCTGCAAGGTCTGCCTCCGAACTGAAGTACGCACTGACTGTGACTTCCTTTCTCGATGAGACGGCTGGTTTGAGGATTTCGACACTTTCATTGTTCTTCGGTTCTACAATTGCTTTCTTTTTTGCACTTGGTGACTTTCCATCTTTGGATTTCCGCTTTTTGTTGGTGGAAACTTCGTCATCGCTGCTATCAGACGAAGATGATCCAGAGGAAGAGCTTTCGGCTTTTTTTTGCTTTCGTTTCTTCGCAGGCAGTTTCGCCATCCGAGGAGGGTCCTGAGCTACTACCTCCTCTTCTGAGTCCTTAACCTAGGCACACAGTGATTCGGCGGTCTAACTTTACTCGACAATATTGAAAATCACCTTATTCGTGCGCTTCCCTGGCTTCCCTTTGTCTGAGAAATGCGGAGACTCAACGCGATCTACAGCAAGGACAAAAGCACTGCAAGATACTTGTGGCCAATGTTCTGAATCTGCACCTGCATCAGCTTCCTTTCCTTTGGTTTTGT
>WBZZ01004358.1:0-72500 GCA_019918135.1 Paulinella micropora | reverse complement strand
ACCCTCTTCTACGAACGGTTCAGTGTTTGACAGGCTTTTGCATCATCTATGTATTCTTGGCGCAGGAATGTGTACGCGGAGAAAGAAGCTGCTATGCAGAAGGAGCAAGGGGATTTGCGAAAGGAGCAGGCCAAGCTACGGGCAAAGCAAGCTGCAGCAGAAAAAGAGCTTGCAAGGGCTCGGGACAAAATGAGATCGACTGAAGAAAAGTACGAAGTGCTCTGTGCTCTGAGAGAGAGAGAGAGAGAGAGAGAGAGAGAGAGATTTGGTTGTATGTTACAGGTACGAACATTTGGAAGAGGACTTGTCCAGAAAGATAGCTAACGCAGCTCGTAAGGAGGAGTCACTGAGACTGCAGTTGGAGGTGTGAAACCACATCTGCACCCAACTGGTGCTGCAGTGGTGCGTATCTAGGTGCAGGCCTCGGCTGCACGTGAGATGGAAATGGAGCAGAAGCAGTCAATGAGCAGCCTCCGGCATCAGCTTCAAGAGATGCGAGACGTTTTAGCGGTCATATCAACCACCTCGCATCATTATGTAGCCAGTCATTTTTACAATAGGAGAAGGTTCTTTTCAGTGATGATCACCTGTCGCTGGTAAACTTTTATAACTTGCCCCCTTTCAACCGATCTCTAAATGGCCTACGAATAAGGTGCTTTTTTTTAAAAAAATTCAAATCTTTTTGAAGATCCTGGTATACATAGGGTTGCCAAAAGACTCCAAACAAGTTCTCAACAGATTTCGAGCCTCTGCCTGTCTCTCCTGTCTGAACCGGCGCCGTCGGTCAGCTTGTTTGAGCCCTTGCAAAGCTTATACGATTTCTTCTCTTCCATTAGGAAGGACAGCATGCCGAAGCTAGAGTGCAGCTGCGCCAGTCCGTCTTGAGCGACTTGAAGCAAGCTTGTGCACGACTTTGCGGTCATTTGGAACACCTCGTTACCACCATCGAAGCTTTCCACCACGAATTAGATTCCGACTTTCATTCCTCGTTAACCAGCCCAAAACTCGTATCCTCCGTTGCAGCCCTATTCCGCGCATTGATGGGATTAGTTGGATTTTTAGTTACCACCTTGAAGGACTTCGAATTTTCTATGATTAGTTCTTGCCACATGACGGCAAAGCTCCAAACGCAGACGTCTCAGCTGCTGAACACTTATCAGACCCTAACCAGCTACTTTGCACGTGCTGCTGAAAGCCTGGATGGCATGCTACCATATCTTCCTAGGCATGCTTTGACCGCTTCTTCCCTCCAAAAGGCTTGGGTACCCCCGTGCTTGTTTCCTCTTGATCTTCTGCTTTGTGACTGCCAGCTCAATAGCTCCGCGGGCGAGGATGCTTGCAAGTCTCAATCGCGCTTAGGGCATGCATCTGTCATTACATTCGTGGGGAAAATTCGCGAGTGTTTTCGTCAGCTAAACGAAGGCTATGTGCTGGAAGAGGCAAACTCTAAGCGCGATTCGGAATCTAGCTCACACTCTACCCCTCCTTGTTTGGGTATGTCTCGAGACTCAGTGAAGGTTCTCGCCTTGCTTGGTGAAGAACTTCAGAACCTACTGATCTTCCTGGAGCAGCAAAAGCTTCCTGGCGCTGGTTCCGCAGGACCTACACGCAAACAGCCAGGCAATCACATGCTTCCTCTGTCACAGTTCAAAGCGTATAATTTTTGTTTCAAGGTTACACAGCAGGGATGGTAAGCTAGTCCACTGTCCTGCCTTGGTAATGTGTTTGATAGGCAAGGAACCGATTTCCTTTTCTCGGCTCGCGCAGTTTGATGATCACTCAGAGGGTGCGCCTTCTCAGTTTTTTTCGACCACCAAGCTTTATTTGAGCTCTGTTAATGAACAAATTGTGACGAGCCATATGTCCTACCATGAAGGTCTGGCTGCCCGCGCAAGAGTACGACAACTTGAGGAGCAAGTCAACAGACTCATCCAGAAGCAAGTGACCAAGCTTGTCTCTGAGCCCATGCAAAGTAGTGAGCATCAGCCTGAAAGCCCAATGAAGTCAGGCGAGCATCGAGAAAAACCAAAAACGAAGACAGACAGATCAGAAACTATTTTTACTAGTCCAGAATCATTACTTTGGGAGCCGTACGAGGAGAAAGTTATGGAGCTTTTGCAACAAAATGCGTTAGCAGACGAGAGAGCGATCAACTATCATCTTCAGCTTACCAGAGTACAGGTAGTTCTAGATGACTTGACGAACAGGTACAACGCAAAAGAAAAGGAATCTATGGAACTAAGTCTTGAAGTGCAAAGACTTCGGTCGGACTTGAAGAGCACTTGCGCTAATTATGAACGCATGATGCATGAACACGCTGAGCTTGTGGTTTCTTTACAGGAGAAGCTTGCGAAAGTGGATGCACGAAGATAACTCGAATTTGAATTCGCATACATAAATGTTACCACCGTATACCAACACTGTTGGTACTTACTAATGCTGATATTATTGTTGCGGACGTTCAGATGGCAAAATCAACAATCGAATTCGATTTAATGTTCAGATTTTTGATTAGTGATCGGAATTTAAATAAGTGCATTTATCGGTAACATTTCTCCGAAATTGTATTGATTTTGCGACGGATGTAGCCGTTAATTAACGCTAATTTGAATTCCGAACAGTAATCCAAATCTCAGGAATATTCTTTCGTAATTGCAATGGTTGATTCTTTGATTTTTCCATGGAACGTCCGCAGCAATATGCTATCTTAATGTGAGTGAAATCAAGCTCAGCGTGCTTATGATTCACTGATTCGACTCAGGAGTAAGATTATTGATTATTGTTAGACTATTACTGTATACTTAATCTAATACTTCAACCTGGAACAACCACAACAGTCATTGTCTGCAGAAACTAGACGTCTAAGCTTTGACAAGGAAACGCGCCAGCTCCGAGCGCCAAGTAACATAACTAGTCGCGGATCTAAGTAATGGCTCTAACGACACAGAAACTCCGATTTTTTTACGCAAGTCATCACTCTTCCATATATTAATAATAGAAACTTGCCACTCGCGATGATAGGATAATTACCCGGTCACTCACGGACCTAGTACCTTAATACACTCCGGTTTGCTGAGAGACTCCGTTAGAAGTCGCGACGCTCAATCGACAGACTTTAAGTCGCAAGTAGAATAGCAGACGTTGTAACTTTACTAGGTTGCCGGGGGAGGGGTTCCCATTCTATACTTCAGACACTTGGTCTTTATTTAGACAGAAGGAAACTGAACCAGACACTAGCTCAATCAAATTAAACTACCTACCAGCCTAAACTTAAATAAAGGAAATACAGCTGACTATAAAAGGTAAAGCAATAATCAGTCCTATGAAGGAACTGACTGGCCTGCTATCAGTCAGACTGAGTACTTTAACAACCGGCCAAAACCACTACAGTTGACATTTTACTGTTTTTGACCGGCCCGTGAGATTCTCCTCTGCACGACGTTTCGACTTCACTAACTAGCTTTCGATTTCGTCAAGGAATGACTTCAAACGATGGTTTAATCAAAGTTTTTACTAGCAGCAAATGCCATTTCCCCCCTCTCTGCTGCACTCCCCCGATTTCCCGAAAATCACCATTTACTGTGAAATTTAGCGAACACAGTCAAGAGAATCGAAAAATCATTTTTGCCTCACAATCTAGGTTTTCACCTCATCAATGACTTAGAGAGAGATTTCCCAAATGAAAATCTCGGACTTCCACTTGAACACCAATGACTTGAACTTGAAGACATCTTCAAGGTAAGTACATTGTACATTTAACTTCAAGTGTCGTCTAACAGCTACTCACAATCTACGTTCAACCAAGATCGTACTTTGCAAACCAAGTCTGCAAACTAGTAGAAATCAACGTAAATAAACGAAGTGACCTCTCAGCTATTTACTGGTATTTCACCTACTCTTAGGAGTTAGGGCTGTTTGCATCCATAGAGACTTTTAATAAGAATTCGTTGTGTATTTATCCCTTGGGGTTGTATCCAAACTCAGAATTCGAATTTTCCTTTCAAGTGGAAACTGCACACACGAGTTTTGTGTGCTCTGTCGACAGATCGATTTGAAAGCACCTCCTACAAGGAAGGTACTACCCAACGAACGTGGAAGATCAGAGATCATCAAAAACCACATATGTGGGACAGATCGTTCGCCTGTCTTTGCATTTTTGTGTCGTATTTCTGTTCTTCCACACTCTATGCAGTCGACCAACACAGTATGTGTTTGGTTTTGTTTGTGTTAGGGTCACCCCCTTATCACCCAGCAAGATCATCCTCTTTGCTGCTCATAGTGCTCTGCAAGTGTACCAACGCTGCCTGGCCTACCCCTGGTGACGTGGAATGTTCGCCAACTCACGCCACGACGATCCCCTGTCGCGCATTCGGGAGCACAAGAGGAAATGCTTGGACCCTTTCACCATACTGGGCGTCTACCATGGTCTTCTGCATTCTGAAAAGAAGTTTCTGAAGGAAGTGGAGGAAGGGAAGTCTACTCCTCTCACTACGGACCTCTCGTGGACGCAATCAACGCAGTTCAAAGAGGATTTATTCACCAACTACTCTGGCGAATACAGGAACGTTCTACTCAAGGCAATCAAGGACAAGCAAACAAATTTGCTTCATCTACCATTGGTACCAACACCATCCCTCACGCTGATGTGCAATCCCAACGTGACGGCCCACGACATCTACCAGGAGTATTTGGGACCTACAGGCTCTGCAGCTCAACAGGAGGCTCTCTGGAATCAATTGGGTACTCTCATCCCCCTCGAGGTATATGTTAATCATTTACCTATTTCGACTTCAATGCCTGGAGCACCTGGATCACTTCATGGATTGGTGCTTCCAGCCCCTGCAAGCACCCCAGTTACCGTGCATCCATCGACCCTGATTGGTTTGACGCCAGCAATAGCCCTGGGAAGTATTCCTCCGGGATCTACACCGCTGACTCACCCATCAACGAGCCCCACTGCGCCTACTGCACCATCAACGGCTGCAACATCGCCCCCCGTAGCTACCCCATCGATGGCCTTTACTCCAGTTACGATGCCTGCAGGTGCAACAGCAATAGCCCCCATTGGTAGGGTACCTCCTATCACCCCTGTCGGTCTGTTTGCCCACCTTGCAAGTCTAGCAAGTGGAGCAACACCCCTGCCACAGCGCGTACCGCACCTATACCATTACTTCCGGGTATCATAACTAACAGCACAGAAGTTCAGTTATATTAATACACGAAGCTCAGACCAGTAAAGGTCTTCCGATGTTCAATAAAACTACTTTAATGACAATGCTACGACTAGCATAAATGAGAGTAACTAGGTATGTTATAGTTATTCTAGAAAGAAGATTGGGTTTATATTTGACGGTAAACACAATCCCTTTAATAGAATAACCGGAAATGAATAGTCAATAATATTATTCCTACCCTATTCCGTTCTACACACCGTTCTGGAATACTAGAAATATATTACCACAGTAATGCCATTATTCTGGTAGTATGCAGCTAAGAGTAGCATTTCGCACTAGTAGGTAAATATCCGGTGTGCGGTGTCAGTATTTCAAATCCTAACGGTAATTAGTGATATTAGAGTTCCCATAAGGAAGTATTAATAATATAATGATGTAGTATCATACTACAATACCCCCTCTGAACTCAATATCACCATAAATGATGAAGAGTTTCATTGTCATTGTTTAAAAATTAGTCGAGTCCATTGCGGCAATCGACATCAAAAGAAGGCGAAATAAATAGTCCGGCCTCGCCGGGCGGACAGGAAGTCAACGGATTAGATCTTAGCATTTCCGTCAGGAAGTCCTTCTACTTCGCGATCAACATAGAGCACTCGCAGAATGGAGATCAACTCCAAGTTCAACCACATTCAGCCGCAGGCCTCCCCAGTCGAAGCTGTAGTCGAAGTCCGATTCGTAACGTTTGTAACCCCAGATGAGTTGCTCATTATCCTCACAAGAGAGAATTCCATACTTTCATCAAACCTTCATCTGTCTCCATTCTAAGGAGGGTCACACTCCCTTTGAAGCGGTGGGCTTCTTCTTCTTGACGGACTCCATTGTCGATAGGGCCACGGTGGATTGTCGCCGAGAGTTCCAGTGAACTGGGGCAGTCAGCATGTGAATCTCTCCGTTACGGGACCGGCGCGTGAAGCGACAATTGCCGAAGTCGGAGTCCGAATACGAATTGAATTCAAAAGTTGCTGGGTCCACGTTGGCCGGAAAGAACAACCCTCGCTCTTCTCGTAGGTGCCGGTATATGCGACCAACCATGGCGTAGGCGATGTCAGGAGCCTGATGCCCGAAGACGCTCAGCCTGTTAACAGCAAATGAAACATGGACGCTGGCCATATCAGTTCACCAGTTAGCTTAGGTAGGGTCCATTGACGCAGAGGGCACTCGGGGGCTGCCGGTGCCGGCTCCTGTACAGTAGCAGGGGTCGGTGTGGGATTCGCGTTAGCATAGCCGTTCACGCAGGAAACCACGAATGTAGCCTCGTTGGTGAATCAAATGTCCCGAGTCGAAGCGTTTAAATTGCAAACCGGTGAAAACTTTTACGTCCTCCAAGGCTTTGTAGCGAAATTTATGCTCGTCGAGTTTGCGTTTCAGATTTTCATACTGCACGTCAAGCATGCAGAAAACTAACATGTCGTCAGTTTTCAGCAACAGTACCCATGGGAGCGATTTGGAACTCCGCACGAAAGAAGGCGGGAAGTTCTTGTCCCTGCCTAAAAGATAGAAGACACACGGGTCCACAGTAAATTGTATGTATCCAATGAGGCGCAAGAACCGAGCCACGAAGTCATGCCATCGTCTCCCCGCTTGTGTGGATCCATATAGGGCCTTCAAGACCAGCCAAATAGCCCATGGGTCGTCAACCTTCCTAAATTCTTCAGGCGGTACAGCAAAAACAACGTCCTCCATATCAGCATGTATAAACGCCTGGCTGAAGTTGATGACCTTAAGCAGCAGTCCAAGACCGACCATGACGGCACAGAGCAACAAGAGCGTCCCATGATGCGCAACAGGTGTTGTCGTCTTGTAGGGGCTATAGTGTTCATATTCATTCATTCTATCCCCACGCAGTACAAGCCTAGACTTGTAGCTTGTCTCACCAGTCGATTACTTTTGTTTGATTGCGTCCACGAACCCGGTGTGTACCGGTGTTATGTTGGCTCGTCGTGCGTCCTCCCTAGTAGCCCAACGAACACAATTAGCTTTGTATAATCCCTCAATCTCATTCTTACGAGCAGCCATGATGTTGGGATCCGTCCTCTTCTGCTTTTCAGGGATTCGGAGCACATGGGTAAACAAACAAAAAGAGTCAGTGTCAGATGCATTAAAATCTGACGAAGCACCGTAGTCAATGTCGATGTCGTAGTCGTCGTCGTCATCACCCAAAGCTAGACGTACAGAGTGTGATGCATGATGAGGTGGACGAGGCTTTCTAGACCTCTTTCCATCGATTATATTCTGAGTACTGACGTTGCCATCGATGTCCTTCTTCGCTTTCGGACGAGCTAAACGAGAACGAGGGAGTGGGTGCAAGTTCACAACAGAAGCAGTAACAGTTGGAACAGAAACCGCAAGGGGAGTCGACGACGCGTCGAAGCTGGTCCCCACCCCAATTTCATACTGCGACGTCGTCGTGGGGCTCGTCCGTTGTCTCGAGGGCAGAGTCATCTCCCTTCTTGTCCGTTTGCTCTGGCGAAATTTCACGATCAATCCGTGAAGTTTGTGCCTCTTTTTTCCAAAAAGGTACCGGTTGGTCTGGTGGGAGGTCGTCGAACGTCCAAGGTCGCTCGTTCACGTTTGCGTCGTAACCTCGTGTCGACTCGTCGAACTTCACGTTGCGTACCTCTACTATTTTCCTGGATGTAGGGACATAGATTCGGTACAGCCTGCGAAAGATGTTGTACCCAGTTAGCGTTCCATGGATAGCCATAGGTCTCCCCTTTCTTGCGTCTTCCACTCGTACAAACGTCAAACAGCCAATAGGTCGTAGGAACTGTAGTGGAAACGAACGACGTAATATTACCTCATAGGGACTGAATCCTTTGTAGGGTCCGTTGAGTATGGGAGACACCATTCTTGTCGCCCACTCCGCCAGACACATCTCCTCCCAAAACGATTCAGGTAAATGAGCATCCAGACGAAGCGCAGTTGCACGACCTCCATTCGTTATCCATTGTCTTTCTGCCTTAGGGTTGGCTGTGGGCTCGTTGCGAGAAGTTGGCTTCAAGACAATCCCCTTTGAAGAGCTGCATTCGCGCATCAGGTTTGTTACAAACTCACCATCAGTCCGTAGTTGTTTTCCTTCCTTCCATTTTGTGTTTCAAAGAAGGCAATTGCTTTCTCCACCTTTGTCTGATAGCTAGCAGAATCACGAGTAGGACAATTGATTATGAAACCAAATGATCCCTTTGTTTCGATGATGCCCAACTGATATAAGTTCCCCTGCAGGGACTTGACAGGCCACGGTCCACGAAAATCGATGTGGAGTGATTCCCCTAGGGCAAATTCGTTGTCGATAGGCGGGTTACCTTTATAGTATGGATTGCGAGTAGCTTTAGCTTGTAAGCAGGGAGCACACTTCGTAGGCAGTAATTTTCTCCAGTTAGTACCCGTAATCGTCCTGCCGGCTCTCTTTGCCAATAAATCCATCACTTCAAGGCTCCCGTGCGCAGTCATTCTGTGCCAAGTCATAGCTGACACAGGAGCTTTTGATGTGTTTGGATTTACAGAGAAATTAACCATTGGGTCGCGTCAAGATCAAGCCAGTGGGTTGTATCGCGCGTTGAGATCAAGGGGCACATCGTCGGTCTCGTCAAGCCTGTATAGTTTGTTCGGCATCATTCTCGATCGACAGATGACCATCTATGCGTCGATGTAGATTGGCGCCTTCAGCACCACGGCTTGATTGTTTTAAAAAATCGTTGCATATCCAAAGTCGCAGTCTAACACACCAGGCGATATGATGTTGTATGGTGTTGTAGGTAAGACGTATGCGTCCCGAAGCACGAAGTCGTTGTGGGCGCCACTCCCTTCCACGAAGGTAAAGCTTGCATCCGCTTGTGTGTCCACTTTGACTCGTTCTGGTGATAAACCAGACAGCTTGGCCACCTTTCCACGTCTAACATTGCACAAAGGCAGGGTAGGATGTACAATTATAATAATCCGGTTACAATGTCGAAGATAGATGTTCGCCCCCCATTCGTTCTTGCCAGTAGCGCCACATTGTCGCTCACCTCGTCAGGCACAACAGTTTCATCAACTAAGGTAGCACTGAACGCGCTTGCAACCAGTGACGGGTCGTAGGGGATCTCACTCGGGGCCTCATCCTCCACGATATGACGCTGCATGGTGGGTTTATACGTACCGAAGCCAGATAGTCGCCTATAAATCATGCAGTGCCCCAAGTTTGTACTTCGGTGAGAGTTGCGGGACCGTTACTATCGGACCGGACTCATGAATTTCGTAGCGGGTCATCCGCTGTAAAGCAAACTACGCGTAGAACCAATACCACAAGCGGGTAAAATTTGTTTGCGGGTCGGTAGGGTCGCGTAGTTGGTCGTTACACTTATCCTCAGCATAGGTGCAGAACCTAGAATGAGGAGCACGATCCTTTTTGCGACAGGAACGCTTATAGTAGAATACCCATTGACACTTGTCGCACCGTCGATGTCGGTTGAGCGGGGTCTCAATCTCGTCACAGTATTCACAAAACTGTGCTGGGCTAGGGTTAGCGTGGGGTGTCCCTGCCATAATCAAAGGGTTGGTGTGGTGAAGAGAGCAGTAACGACACAACGAAACAGTAGCTTGCCATCCTTGAGGGATGATGTTGAAGCCAGCCTTAGTGACCAATACTCCATCTCGATGATGGAAGCATGACGAAAACAGAAGTGTACATTTATTGCCCAAAGTTCGGAGCTCCTGGAAAGGCAGGATGGGAGATAGATCGGTTGAGTACCACGTTATGTCGCAGTTGAGTAGGCAGCTCGATCTGTAGCCTCGATGGGGGCCGTTGTCGCGATACAACCGCACTCCTAGTGATTGGGGGCTCCTTTTCTTCAACGTAGACTTCTTCCCTATTGTAGTTCTCTAGCCACAGCAGCGTAGGTATAATGGCCTGCAGGCGGGTATTAGGGTACCAAGGGTCCTGTCTCGGGACAGTCTAGCTGCTCGAAGCCTCCGATCGCCAATCAGCGGACCAGTGTCGCGGGGGCACCGGGAAGCCCTGTGCAGGGTCTGTCTTCCTATGAAGCTTTTGAATGAAGACCCATATATTCAATTTACACTGGAAGTCGTTCTCATCCAATTTTTGTTCGTCGGTCAGCGATTCCCACGGGATCTCCTGTGGCCTAAAGCTCGCAAACGATAGAAAATCTTGATGTGGTTGATTACACCTGTCGCCCCTCTTGTTGTCGCAGGCGTTGGAGCCGAAGCTGAAGTCATCGCGGACGAGGGCGACGATGTAGCCTCCGATTTCTTTTCGTCACTCGCAGGTACTTACTCACCTTGAGTCGTCGCAGTCGGGTTGATAGGCACATCCACCAGAAGTTGTCCACTTCTTCAAGCGTCTTGGGGCTAAAAGCTATCAAAACAACAGCATCACTATCAGTCAGTTTTTGTCGGTAGACGTTCTGTTGTGTTGCAGTTGTCCATCGTTGGTCCGCGGCCGTCAGCTGTCCATCGTCGTCGTCGGAGTCGCTCACTGCTTCGTCCGCCGAACTAGCAAGGTCAGACACGTCCTCATAATCAGAGTCGTACATAGATGCACGGGCCTGTGCGTTTGCAGTTGTATCGTTCGGCGCGTCATCCATCGGTCCATCGGCGGCTCCGTGGGCTTCGGTTTCGCCAGATACGTCGTCACGGGTAAGCAGGCCAGGCATATGGTCATCATATTCGTCGTCGTCGTCATTCTGCACAGCACCTGCAATACGACAGTAGTTGGTCATAAAGGAAAGCCTGGCTAGCTGCCTTATCATGATAGCTTGCCATGCGGTACCCGCCTGCTGCAATCCATATAAGGGTGCTTGCTTTTCTTCTCGTAGGTCATCGACCAAGGGACATGGATTCCATGCACAACATCCAAGGATGTCGACGTGTGGGCACCATGGCTGGCTAGTCGGGGCATCTTCGAGTGGCGGGACCTGTTGCACAGTCGCATCGATCACCGGCACAGTCGTCTCGTTTGCCATCTTGGGGTCGATTGGTTCTTCTACCAGGGGTACGGGAGCCGGAGCTGGATCCAAGGCGACCAAGTCCACGTCTTCGTCCACAATCTCCTCCACGATCAAGCACGACCATGCGTCATCGAGCGGGTGGGCGGTCCCATCCTCAGCAATAGCAACATTGGCTTGATCATCGATTATTGTTGCGATTATTGCACCGGTTATTGTCGTTGCGGCCAGTACGAGTATTGCGAGAATTATTTTTCCCATTTTTACCTTTTCTGCCAGGACCTTTAACTTTGCACTCAGCTCCAAGGTGGCGGGGCTTATTAGCACATTCGGGCCGCTTGCACTTAGCACGGCATTTGGATATGCGATGCTGATTACCACAATTCCAACACGAGCCATTGAACTGTTGCCCCCCCCATTGCCGTAGAACAACGCAGGCTCGTCGACCGCTCTTGAACCTCTGGCGGGTCGCTTTGTCTCGTTCATCATCACGACGGCTTGCATCTGTTCCCGTGCCATCGCAGCCAGGGCCGGGAAGTTAGGCTTACTCGCGTCGTCGTAAGTAAAGTAGCATTTCAATCCATAATCGGAGGAGGGCAAATGCTTTGCACCTTCCAGCTTCTGTATCAAGATGATACACTTGTACTCATCTGAGAAGACCTGCTTTCGTTCCTCGAGTAACTTGTATCGATATACGTATGTATCGAGCCATACCTCAGGTTTGTCCTTCGTAGTAAGTCGATCGTTGTTGAGCTGGTGGATAAGCGTAGCCGCAGATATAGCTCCAATATGAGCGTACCGTTGGCAGAGTGCTCCCCACATAACGTGCGGGTCATTCCCAGCGCATCGAATCGCCAGCAATGCTTCTGGGTTGCGTTGCGTTGCTTTCGAGATGATGGCACGAAACTTTGTCGCCAGCTGAACCTGTGCCTGTGCAGACAGACAATCATAGAGTTGCTCGTATGTCGGGTCAGGGCCAAGGGCAGCCACAGCTGCACGCTGAACATCATACGGGTCGTAAGTCGCGGAAGCAGATGCCGTAGTCGTCGTGGTCGTAGATAACGACGACGAGGACGACGACGACCTGCCCGCCGCAGCCGCAGCTGCAGGGATCGTTGGCGGTGTGATGATGACTTTCAGCTCAGCTCGCGAGCTTTCATCGCGCGGTATGATCAGTAGTTTCGGATCAAGCCCCATCAGGAACTGCAATGTTGACCAACGCCAGTTGTCAAACGCCTGAGCGTCCCTTGCAGCATTCGATGTCGGTGCAGGCAGCTGAGGAACCCTCAGCGAGACCTTCGCTTGCTCATAACCACTTATACCATTACTTCCGGGTATCATAACTAACAGCACAGAAGTTCAGTTATATTAATACACGAAGCTCAGACCAGTAAAGATCTTCCGATGTTCAATAAAACTACTTTAATGACAATGCTACGACTAACATAAATGAGAGTAACTGACCTACGGTAAAGGTATGTTCTAGTTATTCTGGAAAGAAGATTGGGTTTATATTTGACGTTAAACACAATCCCTTTAATAGAATAACCGGAAATGAATAGTCAATAATATTATTCCTACCCTATTCCGTTCTACACACCGTTCTGGAATACTATAAATATATTATCACAGTGATACCATTATTCTGGTAGTATGCAGGTAAGAGTGGCATTTCACACTAGTAGGTAAATATCCGTGCGGTGTCAGTATTTCAAATCCTAACGGTAATTAGTGATATTAGAGTTCCCATCAGGAAGTATTAATAATATAATGATGTAGTATCATACTACAATAACCGCATCCATCGCTGGCATCCATCGTGGCATCTCGCCCACCTGCCCCATTGATTAATCGAGCACTGTCCATGACTGACTCAGCTCTCACGTCACCATTTCGACCGATAATTGGCTCTTTTGGACCCAGACCGACTTTGGCTCCATTGACAGCAACTCCGACTGATTCATCAGGTTCAACCCTCGCTACATCGACACCGGCACGCCCAATGCCTCGCATAACGCTGGGTACATCACTGCAAGGTAGTAGAATCACACTAAGCCCTCTCGTCTCCATTGCGGAAGAAGCTTACCCGACCCTGCTCGCTGGTGGTACGAACCCTCCCGTGGAGAACCAAGGTGGAGCCTCTTGGACTGCAACAACCGGTAATGCAACAGTGGCGACTCCGGCTCCCGCGAGCTCGTCATCAAGCTCATTTTCAAGCCCGGCATCGAGCTCAACATCGATGTCGCCTGCGGGTTCGTCACCTGATCCATCGTCCGGTACGACGATTGCAACTCAGCCACCGGCCCCTTCGACGGAGAATGGCCCTCCGGGGACGGCTACACCATCCACGCCATCTTCCGGCAATGAATCCTCGTCAGCATCGTCGACAACAAGAGTCCTGCGATCGTCCACCTTTGCAGGTATTCCACCCCGCACGCTGCACATGATGGCCCGAGTCCGATCCCTCTTCGTGTTGACTCGCCCGCCCACCGCGCCGGGACATGACGTTGCTACTCAAGCCCGCGAACTTGCATTCAACCTACAGCTGAACAACTTGTCAATGCTGTTGGCATGCAACCGCATCATCGATACGGTGAACAAGTGGGGAGACAAGACTGCAATGGCCCTCATGGACGCATACTGGGCTCGGTACATTCGTGTCACTGACGAACGCACCCGCGTCTGGAGCATCTTCCCGTACATGCTCATGGAATATTTCACGGAGCTGTTCAGGTGACGACTGGACAAGGGAGACACGAAGCGACCAGCTCTGCAAGCCCTTAAACTTCGACGCTTCAAGAAGGAAAGCCTCGCAGGATATGTAAATCGTTGCATCACAAGCTACGAGACGGCCCATGCAGCTGGCTACAAGACAGCCGACTTCAATCAAGTCCGCAATGTGTCTCGGATGCTTACGCCCACGGAACGAGAGCGATGGACCCTATACGCCACCGAGATATTTAACGCAATTGGTGTTGCATGGCCCCGCGATCTCACTGACCTTCTACTCTGGACCAACTCCCTTGATCTCCATTGCATGGAAGAATATTGGCCCTGGATGGAAAATACTACGAAGCCCTCGTCGGCCGCCACATACAAGCGACTACGGGAGCGCCCTCCTCGTCCGACGCCTTCCACCTTCTCCCGTGATTCAACCGTCAAGGTCGACACTCGTCAGAAGAGACCGCGTAGGACGCAGCAGGAAAACAAGGAGAACAAACGCCCTCCTCGTCAGAAACGCAAGGCTGATGCCATGTCGATGGCCCAACCGGCTGCATCACCGGATCGTGGACGCCCCAACAAGCGGACTAAGACGGACAAACCAGCCCCGACTACGAAGAAGACGGCAACACGCCCGCCCTTCACCAAGGCGAATGCGATTGCCATCCCTTCGAATAAATCGTCGATGGTTACGGCCGCCACCAAGTCCGCCCCAACCTCCCCAAAGCGCCCACCCTTCACCGGGATTCCATGCGCCTACTGCAAGGAACATAACCAGTTCCTCAAGCCGAATCAGACCCCGAAACACTCGCTTGAACAATGCAAGCTGCGGCAACAGCGTTGCCAGGATGAAGGCAAGCATTGCAACTGGAAGCCATCCTCGGCCGTCACGCGGAAGCAGTCACGGGCTTTCCACATGACGACGCGCGCTGCATCTCAGGAGTCACGACGTCTACTCCGCATTTCTACGACCCCGACCGTCGTCTGTGGGAATATATACGTACGCAAATCATTGCGCCCGTCATTACAACAGAATGTAGCTGTTAGTAATTTCTGTCGGCAGTTACTCTTTATATAATATATTCGTAACTCGATAGGACTGACCTCAATGGACCACACTGACAATTTATGTTAGGGTGTAACATGACAGCTGTTTTAATCAGCAGGCCATGTGCCTCAGTTTACCTCCCTTTTTATTGGCGGCAATTTGTCTACCTCAATAAAAAATCTCACAATCTGTTCAATAGCGAACAACTGAAGTGTCCCGGATTCAACCCTGCCTCTGCCAACCTTAAGCTACCGAATTTATCAATACACTGGGTTATGAGTTCTTCTGCGGCAAGAGATGCGGCGACAGTGGTCCTGCAAGGCAAGGCGCCAGCGTTCGTCGATGGTGCCAAGGGGAGAAGCTGGGACGATTGGTTCGCGCAGGTGAGAGCGGATTTGAGCTCGGTCGAGTGCTGGGAATATGTTGCGCCCATACGGGAGGTCTTCGTATGGAGGTCGGAAATCGAGGCTGAAGCTAAATAAGAGGCGAAGGATGACGACGACGGGGATCGGAAGCACGACGGCGATGACGATGCTCAAGGCCGACCGCCCGGGGATGGTATTAATTTAACTATGCAACAACGTCACAAGGTACTGGCCAGAAGGGCGCAAATCTTTATGTGGCTATACAAGGCGTCGGAGTATGAATCGCCGGCGGAAAGGATCGTCCGACATCTGGTCAGGGAGGCTACGCTTCGGCCGGAGGAGCTAGTCAACATCCTACGTTAGCGGTACCAGGGCAACGCGGCTCACCAGAAGCAGAAGAGGAACAGTATTGTCAGCAATTGGCAGTTTAATGCAAAAGACGACATGATGGCTCAACCTCGGGACTTTATGACGCACTGCGAGTTCCTCGAGGATCATGGAGAACCGGTCAGCGAGACACTGCAGATGCAGTTTATCAAGACTGCTCTGGCGAAGTGTGCGGAAAAGCATCTATGGAAACCTTTCCTGGATGCACAGGTCACTAGTCCTTCGGCGTCTTGGAACTCGTTTGAGGCGGCCTTCGAACGGAGAGTCATTGCCAATGAGGCGCAGAAGATGACTACAAAAGAGGAGGCGACGATGTGGGCGGGTGGTCAAGCGAAGGAAGGGAGGAGCGACAAGGGGGACAAGGGTGGTAAAGGCGACATGCCAAAGATGGAATGCTACAATTGCTCTAAGAACCACAAGTACTTCCGATGTATGGAGAAGTGTCGCATCCCGGGACATGATCACGTCGGAAAGGCATGTCCAACGCTCAAGGACCGCTACCGCAACAAATTTCCCAAGAAACCGAAAGAGGATGCAGTGGCGACTGGCGGGAGGGACCAGGGGCGTAAACCAACGAATGCCGGGAGGAATGCTCCCGCCGCGGCCGTGTCGTGCATGGCTTACGTTCTGAGAAGAAGGGAGTCAAAGATGGAACCGTGTTCCGAGAAGAGTGGACGACGATGTGTACTTGGCTCCTGCGGCAGATGGCGGGGGGCTGAGGCCGGTGCCCGGGAAGAGAGACAAAGCGATGGGACGTTCGTATATGGCGCAAAGAAACACACCGTTCATGTATGTTGGCCCGCCGGACAGAGAGGATGATGGTGCAACTACCAACGGGAAGGTAAACATTGCTGACATCAGAACAGTGTTTAACAACGCGCCTAGGGCAGAGCTCCACTGGTGGAGTTGGTATTACAACATTCGGATTGTGCCCGACGACTGGGAGCATTGGGCGATTGGACTGGAAGAGGCGGAGCCCTGCGACAAAGAGACACCGATTCCTCCAGAGTGCGAAGCCTGCAGTGCCACCCAAAAGGAGAGACGCAAGCTGTGTTCGAAGTGTAAGATGGTGGTGTAAGCAACAAGACTTGTCAGCAACTGGACTGGCCGGCGCATAAGGCGTCTGCAAGTGGACGCAGGAGGAAGGGAAGGAGGATTGGACAAAAGTTGTGGGTCGTCAGGAGCCTCGTGGGCTAGGACCTCACGGTCTGATCGAAACCCGGCGTCGAGCGGACGTGGCGTATAGAAGGCTACTACGTTACTGTCATGTTCAACCGGAGATGAGCGATAGGGCAAGGGCGTTGCAACCAAGGTACAACGACATCTTGTTGATGATGGGGCCGCCAAGTGGAGCGAAGGAATACAACGAAACGAGTTGGAGGGCGCTTCAGGATGCGAAGAAGCACGCGAAAACGGAGCCGAAACGCACCTTGTTGCGTGCTAAAGAACGTTTCTTTCCCTGGGTCTACCAGCGGGCTTCGACGGAAGAGGAAAGGAAAGACGCACTGGCACGTCTCAGGGCTACGTCTAATACATCGGCCACTGGACAGGGTACGGACGGTGGGGCTGGGACAGAGCAGACGGGGCAAAGGGAGTCGACATCTGACGTAAGACGTGTGGGCCTGTGGGAAGACGAACGTACTGTCATAACGGTGGAACAGCAAGGGGAAGTAGGTATGGTGCCTCGTACTACGGAGGAGGAGAAGAAGCCACCGAACACTCCGCCGAGTCGAGTCGATGACGACGAAGATATGAGCACGCAAGAGTATGAAGAGGAGCAAGAAGGCGAGCAGTCGGCGAATCGGATTGGGCCTACTGCGAACATGGCGTATGAGTGTGATGATGTCGATGGGCAAGATCTGTATAATGTGTACCTGGACTGTGGATCTTCTCAGCACATCGTGCCGTTGGTGGAGGCACTGGTCTCTGTAACGGATGATGACCCGACGGCCACCCGAGGGATATCTGGGCCTGCACAGACAACAGCTCAAGGTTTGATATCGTTCACGGGAGTCAACGGTCAGGAGCAACCACAAGAGGTTGAAATGGGGGAGACTTACGTTCTTCCTACACTGGATCGCACGTTGTTCTCGGCGGGATGTCTGCAACGGATGGGCTACAGTATTGTGATGCAAGGGGACGAATTCTTCATCACAAAGAAACGGAGCGAAGTGGACCAGCGGGACAGGATTCTGATTGGCAATTTCGACAGGGAAACCTGTCAATATCAATTCAAAAAGGTAAATCCACCAGGATGGAAGAGAGAAAAGAAGGAGTGCTCACCTTACCCGGAGTGCAACGCAGCGTTTTGGTCAACAAGTATGTCACCTACAAGTGTAGTGGACATGCAAGAACTGAACGATGTGTTTCATTTTGGAGAAACGATGGCGAGGCAGTTCAGGAAGCAAAATGGATTGGTGCCGAAAGGGAAAGGTGGCGTCACTAGGTGTGGGTGTCTGGGTTGCTCTTCGACGAAGCTGACCAAGCATTGCAACTACCAAGGAGCTTCACTGACGGTATGTGGCAAAGTGGGCGAGGACTGGAGTGGTGATGGTACCGGTCGAATAATGTTTCCCTTGTATGGGGGCACACCGTACTTCCTACTGTTCGTTGAAAATATATCTGGCTATCTAAAGGGCTACTGGAACTCTACGAGAGCCTCCGAGGTCGCACTGCAACAGTTGGAGGAGGTACTGGTGTGGTCCAAGACCCAGACTGGAAATGAGATGAAGCAATTTCGATCGGACAAAGAATGGATTTCAAAGGCCGTCAAATGATACCTGAAAGGCAAAGGAGTGGAGCAGCATTTGCCAGTGCAGCGGACCCGGACAATGATGCCTACGCAGAAGCGGCAATTGGCGTAGTCTTTAGACTGTCGGCTACGTTGCTAGCTGCGAGAAGTGTGCCGGTGTACTTCCTTCCGTTAGCGGTGCAGTATGCTGTATTTCTCATAAACATGCAAGGGCGAGCTGGGACAAAGACTACGAGGCATGAGCTACTGTACCAGAGACCCCCACCACCGTTCTCGATACTGAAGCCTTTTGGCTGCTTGTGTGTGTGCTACAAAGGCGGTAAGAAGGGGCAGGAGAAAGGTGCGCCAGGAGTGTTCATGGGGCTAAGTGTTGAGGAATCTGCCTATCGTGTGTGGAGCTACTACGACGGGAAGATGGTATCCACTGCAGACATGGGGTGAGGGACCCAAAGGTGCATGGATGACCAACGCTCTATCCGAAGGGGAGGATGGCTGTGTCGCTTCAACACAGTTACCAGACTGCCGACTTGGTACGAGGAATTAGCGACACAAGTGGCGGGCAACCCGGTCAATTTTTCACTGACAGTGAGTAGAGGTTGCTGGATTCGTTGGAAGAGATTGCCACCCAGACTGGGGAAGAGAGCGGCGACGGGTCAGAATTGAGCGACGTTGCTACGGAGTCAACCGTTGGAGACGGGTGGGCGACCTCGGGGCGACGACCCGAGAACGAAGTGGGGGTGGTTGAGCTGCTGGGTGAGTGAGATAGAACGGTCTCCTAAGCAAGCAAGAGGCGTGGGAGGCAGGGCTGAGGAGGTGGAGCAGGCTCAGGATGGGTTGGCTTCGCCTGTGGGGATCCAGCGTTCCGGTCTGGCGAACGGGGGAGGATCACAGGAGGGATGCGAGAGGTGTGCCAGTGGCTTGGACGGGAACACCATCGATGTGTCTAACGTTGTGGAGGGCAAGAGGAGTAGATTGGCAACGAAGCCAGGCAACTTTCGTTCTGGTGCCTACCTGGTGACGGTTCCGGTGCCCCATCGTGAGGCTACTGCCTCAGGCAGGTTCAATGAGTCGAGGTTCAAGGACATCGACAAACACCTGAGGCTGGGAGCTATAGTGGAGAGGCATGTGTCGGAGAAGCCTCTGGGGCAGCCTCTGTGGTTTGTCGATTTCGAAAAGAGAGAAACGCTGGATGGGCCAGCAGTGGATACGAAGTCGCGGATCGCTGGGTTGGGGTTCAGGCAGCCTGCGTGGCAGTACAACAGGGTGGACCTGCCGACGTGCAAGGTGGAGACCGTGTGGCTGACGTGTGCGTTAGCAGTGTTGCAAGGGCTGGAGGTGTTTGGGATGGACGAGGAGAGTGCCTTCCCGCAGGTGGAGCTTCATGTGCCTGTCTGGTTGAAGCCCCCAGTGGGGTACACACCCCCGAACATCGTATGGGAAGCGCTCGGGGGTGTTAATGGTCTGAAGCTCTCTGGGCACATTTATTGGAACGAGCGTGTAGTCCCCACGCAGAAGAGGATGGGGTTTCAACAGAGCATTGTTGACCCTGTTCTGTTCGGCCGGGTGGACAATGAGATGAAGAAGACGGAAATGCTTACTTATCATGTTGATGATATTAATATGCATGCTGCGGCCTCGAAGAGCAGCAGGGAGGAGTACGTCGGCAGACTGCAGCAGGAATGGGGCAATGTGAAAGATCTTGGGCCCATCAAGGAGTTCTTGTCGCTGGAGTTTAAGGTGGAGAAGGGGGAGGGCATCTATGCCCTCACTCTGTGCCAGCGTGAGTACATCGACACACTGACTACCAGATTAAAAAGGAATGATGGTAGGCAGTGGATGCCTGCGAAGACGCCGTGGTTGCCAGCGGGATCCAAGATGCAGCCGGCTATGAGAGAGTACTCTCCTCAAGAGATAGTCGGCAGCTACATCTATCTGAAAGCAAGTGTTCCTGAGTCGGTGCTGCCGGTAAGCATCCTTGCAGAGCATGAGGCTGACCGGGAGAAATTCGATTACTGTGCAGCGGAGCAGCTGCTTCGCTACTTTTTGTACATGAAGGACCGGGGAGTAAGGTTTGTGTCAGATGGCAACAAGACCCCGGTAGCAGACTCCGACTCATCCCTTGGGAATGGCAGCCGGATGTACTCCCGTACAGGGGGAGTAGTGTTTCTGGCTGGTGGGCCGATTATGGTGAGGGCATCAACCCAGAAGCACCTGGCAACTGGTGGGCCACCTACCTCACGTATGTGTATGGGATGCAGCCCTTTCACGAGTATTTTTACGTAACCTGCCCTGGTACGTCTGAGTGCCCAGTTCTCTTCCAGTGGTATGACCTGGTTGAGAGGAGTGGGGTCGCCAGCCATATCAAGGGACGTCAAAAATTTATTCTCGTGAAGGGGTGGGATAGTGGGACGAACGTGTGTGGAGGCGTTTTGAATAGATGATGCATGCTTGTCCTCATCTCCCCCTCGCACACTACTCTCTCGCTCACCCTCACCTCTATCTACTGCGTCAGGTGGCACAAATGCGTGTGGCAAAAGCGGTGCGTGGGGTGTAGATGAGAGGGTGGGTTCGTGTCTTTCGTTGTCTCCCTCTTCTTCCTCTCCCTCTCTTCTCATCATCATGATAGCCATATGATGGATGTACCCCACCTCTCCCTCGTCTTTGACTCTGAGTCTGACCTAGAAGAAGGCTCAAGGTTATCTGGTAAATTTGGGTCTTCTTCTTCGTCACTCTCTGAAGTCTCAGGAACAGAGGAAGGGGACTCAGCATTCAAGCTTTTCATCTTCTTTTTCTGAATGAAATCAGATGCTTTCAGCTTTCTTCTCACTCTCTGAAGAGGAAGAAGAGGAAAAGGAAGGCCTAGGGGACTCAGCATTCAAGCTTATCATCTTCTTAATGAAATCAGATGCTTTCAGCTTTCTTCTCTCCTTACTGCTCTCCTTCTTCTTCTTCTTCTTCTTCTTCTTCTTCTTCTTCTTCTTCTTCTTCTTCTTCTTACTTCTTGTCTCCTCTCTCTTGTCCTGTCTGTCTGTCTTCTCCGACTGCCTATCCTTATCCTTCTCTCTCACATGTCCTTTATCAGACACCCTAGCTCGTCTTCTAATAGGACACTTCAAAGGACCGTGTCCATCCTTAGGACAGTCAGTCAGTTGACATTTGACAAGACAGAAAGCAGTCCTATGGTCGGGGGAGAGGCAGTTCCAACACACGCCTTCCTCTCCCCCTCCTTGAGTGCTAACTCTTGTCTGATGTAGTTTGGGGTTCCTTTTGCTCTTAGTTGCCCCTACCAAATTGATGGTGATAGGATCAGACTTAGAGCTTCCGGAACCGTATAGCTTACGTAACTTACCCTGAGAGACATGACCTTGAGTAAGTTGCTCTATAACCTTTGAGAACTCTTCAAGGTTAGGTCTCTGATCAAGGAGTAAAGCTTGCCAGGTGTTTTGATGGTACCTTTTAAAAGGTTGCATGTGTTTTAGCTTCCTCATGATGCTCTGCTCTGCTTCAGCTCGTTAGCTGACGGTGTCACGTAGGCCCTCAGCTCGTTAAGCCCCAGCGGTCCGTGTTCATCTGCAAGAAAAATCAAGAGTTTAGGGTCAATGCCTTCGACATATTGTAGAAAAGACCAACGCCACTCATCATAAACAGCAGCAGGCTTAGCAGGAAGGCGTGGGCAATGTAACTTGCGCTCGCTCGTAACCTGATGTGGACATTATTCGTATCCGGAATCCAAATCGATCAAATGCAAAACAAACTTTAATGACAATGAATTGAAAGAACGGAAAGCGAGAAAAGCAAATGCTTAGTCATGTGGGACGATCACGATATATATCATCTAGAACATATAATAATGACTGTGAATCACTGTAAACAGTGAACAGAATTACTACGTAATATTAACTGTATTACTGTGCATCTTAGTACGCATTTCCATGTGCTACTGTGTATCATGTGATGGTCACAGCTCTGCACTGTGTAGAATAATGGCATTAAATAATCCTTAAATGGTAATGAATAATGGTCCGGTCCGGAGTGATGAAATGGTAATAATATTGTGTTTCACACAATGTTCACCGGTAATCAAATTCCATTATCTGTTAAGGAATAGGAACGATCCTACAACCGGCATTCAAATGAATACACACACTGCTGTCCGGCATTTGATCTCAAAATACTTCCTAGAACAGGGTAGGTACCAAAAGACGCTGGGATGGTCATTCCAGTTTATTTAGTACACTCGGAGGCTCTTGACAGACTGTTTGTCCCTTTCAAAACAATGCAAATTCTGAGAACTAACGAGAATATTTCAGGTGCTATCACGAGTTGTGTAGCGGTTGGAGTTGTTCAAGTCAGTCTGGGAAAAAATGAATTTAAATGCCACTTTACCTGGTGTGTTGCATATTTTACATATCAATAATTACGACTGTCGACCGGCCCGGAAAAAGAGGTCTAAGGAAATAAAGTTTGGGATACGGGGAAAAAAGGGAATAGTCAGACAACATTTTCTAAAAAGTTAACAGGTAAAGGGAAATAAGTGAATTTATATGTTCTTAGCAGTTGAAAACGTACTTCAACAACTACAAGTTATGACAGATAGAAGTGTAAACTTGAAGTAAAAACTTTGAAGAAAGTTTAACACAATGCAACTGTATCTTTTTAGTAGTAATGTTTCGGTCCGGTACAGTATTCATTCCGATATTGATAGATGGTTCAACTACTAATCTACGTTTCAAACTAGTACCGTTAGTAATTACTAAGTTACTTTTAAAGTTATACTGACTAATGTGAACTTTGAAAGTATAATAGTTTATTTGTATAGTGACTCGGAGTCACGAGTAGGATGACAGTAGTTTAGTAAACTTATGATAAATGTAACGGACAGTCGTAACGTACTTTATTTGCATCCAGAATTGGATAATAATCATGAGTTAGTAACAGTTACAGCGGTTACGAATGCGCATTTTTATTCAGTTTTCGTTACTGCCTCTGATTTGTCAGTTCTGCTATTATATTACTAGGTACATTCAAGTGTCAAACTCAGCTATCAAATTTGATTTACTACAAGTATCAGCAATGATTTCAGATTAGCAGTCAGATTTTATATTAGCGGCCAGAATTCAAATTAGTTTAATTTAACGGTAACATTTTGCAAAAATAATACAAATTTTGCGGACGTATATAGCAGTTAAATTGAACTAATTTGAATTCTGACCAGTAATTCGAAATCTGACCGCGAATCTGAAATGATCTGACCCTTAACTAAAATTTCATGGCTGAGTTTGACACTTGAATGTACCCAGTAATACTTGCGGATTAAAGTTTAGATTGTGCATCGCTTCTTCTAACTATAAATCTTCCAGCAAACCGGAGCCGGTGTATAAAGGTACTAGTTAGGTACGTGAGTTACCTTCACGTAATTACATATACCAATCAACTCCTTTCAGTTCCGTTGACAATTCACTCTTTTTGACCGGTTCATTATATTCTGCTCTGCACGTTTCGACTCAGGCTTCACTAACTAGTTTTCGATTTCGTTCAGAAATGATTTCAAACGATCAAGTGAAAGTTCTTTTTAGAAAAGATCAACTATTGCCTTTTCTCCACCGTCAGGCTCTACATATTACCTTTCCCCCTATTTCCAGTGAAACACGCATGTTGCGTTAAATTTGTGGACAAAGGTAACAAGAGTCACAGTGAAAGGAAAAACAATGTTTGACAGCTTTTTACATCCGTCCCAGTCATTCTCGCCCAGCCTTCCCAAATCAGTTTGGTTTTCGATTCACCAACCCGACACTATCCGTTTGATGACTGTTAACTTGAAGCAAAAGCTTTGACAACTGGAGATCACAATCTACGATTTACACTCGATCGTCACCAAGTTGCATTCAAGTCTGCAACTAGTACGAAATTACGTAAATAAACGAAGTGACCACTCTGCTATTTACAGTGATATTTCACCTGCTCTCACAGAGTCAGGACTCCATGCAGCCATAGTGTTCTTAATAAGAGTTCGTTGTATCTGCCTACGTAAGAGTTCTTCAGAAGCATGTTCATGAGGCGCCTCATGGTTTCAAGTAGAGACAGAGAGACAGACTCACTAGCACATAGTCGAAAAGCTTATAGCTCAATATTACAGTAATAGTATCAATACCAGTTATGAAATGTAGTGCCTAACTTATATTGATACTATTATCATCATAAACATACAAATTAAAATAATATTGACATCATTCATTTTGGCCACCGATATATTCTGCAAGTATTTGAACATTACCATATGCTTGCCACGTCAAAATGTATGACAAATCAGATATGGAGGTCAGGACGACATTTTTTGAGCCTTGATGTATTTCTTCTTCTAAAGCAATGACACAGTGTTCAAGTCCCGGCAGACGGAGGAACTGATTTGAAAGTCGTCAATATGACAGAAGAAAAATTGGTAAAAAATGAAAAACAGCAAATTATGTGGTTGTGTTATGAACAACCGACACCAGCATCCAATAACTGATCTCAAACCCGGACGCTTGGCCTTCAGTTTTTGAATGTCAGTTCTAAATAAAATTTCTAAAGGGTGCATAAGGTGGATGGAATGTGTTAAGAGCATAAGGTGGTTGGAATGTTTGAAGGGTGGCAGGCTGCTGTTAAATCTGCTTGAGCTGATGGGGATGCAACTGTTATCCTGAACATGCACTTGTCAGTAGCAGATCAACCGCATCGACGCGGTCACAAAACGCGGGCTCCTCGAAGACCCCGGTGCTTACTTACATCTTAAAACAAAAAGCAGCATGCCACGTGCCTGATATCTGATTCCTACGTAAGTTGCTATTCGAAATCCGTCGTCATGAACGCTGTGCCCACAGTGAAGACACGGTACTCGTCCATGCGTGCAGCCTTGCGACGAGGCGACAGTAGGCTTTCAGGATCGTCTTTGGTCGGCGATGGGCTGTCAATACGTACAGCTGCCTTCTCCCACGAGAGGCTCCTTGTCTCGACAGTCACCTGCGCCACATGCGGGGTGGCCGTTTTGCTTGATTCCACGTCGGACCCTTCCCGATCATGGTCAATCTTGTCTTTGCTGAGCTGTGTGCCGAGCTGGCTGGCCTCGCGGCGGGTCAGGCTAGAACCGCGTGAGTTGGGCCGGCGGTGCACTGCCACCGTCTTGCGCACCACTTGCACTGTCTGCTGTGTCTGCTGGTTGCCCGTCTTGTTGGCCTCAGGCTGACTAGCCCGCCGCCGCAACACGATCTTTTGCGTCTCGGTGTACTTCTGCGCCTGTTGCTTAAGTCGTTTCATCAAGGAGACGGGCGTGTTTTTGTCTGTGCTTTGTGCAGCTGGCTCATCCCCTTCCTCATTCACCTTTTGGACCACACGTGTGAAATCTATGCGCCCTAGAAACTCCTGCCAAGGCACAACAAATCCGATAGTCAACTGGGGAGAACCGAAACCCAATCAATTACAAAGAAACTACCATCAAGAGCAAATACAATAGTAACAAACCAGTAAAAATTATCACATGACCAGGGGATAAATATGATAATCAAATCAAAGAAGAAAGAAGAAGGAAGCTCTATTTCTCCTCCCTTCTCGTTTTATTATGTCGGCGTGCAATTTTGTGCTGGGCCTTCGATGCTGAGATCGTGTCAGTTGTGCAATAGTGTTCGACGAAATAATACATACTTTGCATAGTTTACGTCTACAAATAATTTGTATTTTTTTCTCTTGGAATTGAAAAGAGGAAGAGGGGGGAGGGGGGTGCCAACCTGAAGAGACAAGAGGAGCTCCTTGACGCTCATGGAGGGATCCCAGAGCGACTCCTCGGTGAGGAAAGCTAGATTCACCTCACCGTTGGGATGCACATTGGGGTGGAAGAAGAAGACAGGGAACCGCACGCTATGCATCACAAGCAGATCAAAAATCAAACGATTCTCTAGGAAAAGAGAAAAGGGAAGAATCGCAGGCCAGTGAAACTCATGCAACGAAGGGTGCGCGCGCACGTTACCGAGGAGGAGCGAAGGGGAAAAGCCTGCTGTTTCCTTCTTTTCCCATCATGCCGAACTCGAGCGTGACCGGGTAGGTCGCCCCTGCACAACGCGCACCACCCATCTTGTCCACTTTGCATCCCCCCTTCTTTCTCAGCGCCCAATTGCTCTGCAAAGCCACTGACAGTCCGGGTGCTGCCCATTCCAATACACCTCCATTTAAGTATTACCCTTTGCCATGCTTGCTGTACCCGTGAATTCGGACAAATCGCCCACTCTCTCCTACCTTGTCAGGCCTTTGTAGACATCAATCGACTAGCGAAATTTCATCAGCACGAAAATTACACCTTTTTACGTTCTGTTGCTTGTTGAGAAATTCTGCAAGTTGGGACATTGAACGAAAGGAGGTGGCCAGGTTGGTTCAATGCGTTCAACAAGGATTGTGCGCAAACGAGAAAAAGAGTTTAGGGCCGATGGCGGGTGGTAACATGATACTCGTACACACTCGCCACCTAACTGCACGCATAAAGAAGTAAGGGTGAATGACCTTCGTGAATGGAGCCCTTCTTGCCAGGAATGTGACAGTGCCAAGTGAGAAGATCTAAACAGAGAGCAGGGATGAATTCACCGAAAGACATGAATCGAAAGACCTGGGGACGGAGAGATTTTGAAGTCGGCGGGGAGAGGGTGCAAGTTGCAGTCTTTGACTTCCTGGCGCAGCCTCAGCGTGCGGAACTGGATCGCCCAGTCATCTGAATCTGCCACTGAAGCCTGCACGCACAACGTCCCCTAGCCTGGAACAAAGCAGAGCAGAAAGCACGGAGTTCAATCCAGAACGCACCTGCAGTTCTTCTAGTTGGTGTCTAAGAGCCAGATTGGTCTGTTCCAGCTTGTAGAGGTGTGCGGACACTTTGGCGAGCACACAATTACTCTCATGCTCCAAAACGTTTTCTCGATACCCCATCCACGTGCACCCGATTCCACTGCCTTGGCAAGGCACCTGACAGATATCACACACAAACCTTACGATGGAAGTGTGTGATCTTAACCATTCACTTACAGGATCTGTGTTATAGTTTTCTCCTCTTAGATACCCAATTTCGTCAATAAGTTCAACGTTGTATTCTCTGCTTCCAAACACGCGCTTTTGGCCTTCACTCACCAAATAATTCTCTCCTTTTTATCTCTTTTCCACTGGTGTCTACTCGAATCCACGTCAGCCCATGTGCCTTGGTTCTCTTGGCCGCCCCCCCCCCCCCCCCCCCCCCCCCCCACACACACACACACAAACTGGTGAAAGTAGTGGTTTCAGTGAGGCATCATCCACACACACACACACACACACACACATATATATATATATATATATATATATTTGTATACACACACACACACACACACCCACTCACACACACATATATAATATGTGTGTGTGTGTGTTGTATATATATATGTATATATATATGTGTGTGTGTGTGTGTTGTAAAATATATATATATATATATGTATATATGTATACATATGTATATATATATATATACAAGCTGACCTTGGGACGGGAAGCAAGAGAAGAGTTGTAGACACACACACACCATAGAAATCGACAAGGAGACGGGATCACATGTGCAAAATGCATGGGAGAAAGCTCGAGTAAACTACACGGAAGGTGGAGCAGGGCGTACCGAGCTGCTGTACTTGTAAATGCGCGGGGTCGTGTCCCAGCTGCGGTGGTGCATATGCTGGGGCGTGCCGAGAGGGTTTTTGGGCATGCCAAGAGCGGGCGAGTTGTACTGCGACTGAGCCTGCGGGCCTGTCCCGAACAACTGGGCCCGCATCGAGTCATCCGTGCCATCGTTGCTAGCGGTCCTGTAAAGCTGCTGATTCTGCCCGTTCTCGGTGATTTGAAAGGAATAGAATTTGGGCCCGTCGTGGCCTTCCGCTGAGACTGAGTGCGGCCAGGTCGCGTTGATGGCTGTGCACCAAAAAGTGAGTGACCATGCATAGTACTGTCGTTATTTTCAAACATGTAAAGAAACCACGCAGTAAACGACTGCCAACCATTTTTCAAAAGACTACCTTTTGGACAATTTTTTCCAATAGTCGGTAGAGCAGTAGTAGTAGTAGTAGTAGTAGTAGTAGTAGTAGTAGTAGTAGTAGTAGTAGTAGTAGTGGTAGTGGTAGTAGTAGTAGTAGTAGTAGTAGTAGTGGTAGTAAGTAGTAAGTAGTAAGTACTAAGTAGTAGTAGTAGTAGTAGTAGTAGTAGTAGTAGTAGTAGGAGCATTTATAATAATAATAATAATAATAATAATAATAATAATAATAATAATAATAATAATAATAATAGTGCTTCTCTGTCAATGGCTGATGCATTTCTGCACATGCGCCTCCATCGTCTCACCCGTAAGGGGAGTACGAAGAATTGACGATAAGCTCTAATGACACCCCCGCAAGGGCAGTTCCAACACTTCCAGACGGGCCGGTATGTTCAATGAAAATACTGGTCCAGACGGATCGGTATGTTCAATGAAAATACTGGTGGCACCGACGGGAATCGAACTGGCGACAGGGCCCAGATGAATAATAATAATAATAATAATAATAATAATACTAATAGTGCTTCTCTGTCAATGGCTGATGCAAATCTGCACATGCGCCTCCATCGTCTCACCCGTGAGGGGAGTACGAAGAATTGACGATAGGCTCTAATGACACCCCCGCACGGGCAGTTCCAACACTTCCAGACGGACCGGTATGTTCAATGAAAATACTGGTGGCACCGACGGGAATCGAACTGGCGACAGGGCCCAGATGGTAGAACTTGACCACTGGGCTATCACGGTGTCCATAATAATAATAATAATAATAATAATAATAATAATAATAATAATAATAATAATAATAATAATAATAATAATAATAGGCTTCCTCAGACTATAGCATCAGATCCAGATCCTGGACATGTGCCTCCATTAATAATAATAATAATAATAATAGTGCTTCTCTGTCAATGGCTGATGCATTTCTGCACATGCGCCTCCATCGTCTCACCCGTGAGGGGAGTACGAAGAATTGACGATAAGCTCTAATGACACACCCGCAAGGGCAGTTCCAACACTTCCAGACGGGCCGGTATGTTCAATGAAAATACTGGTCCAGAAATAGACCGGTATGTTCAATGAAAATACTGGTGGCACCGACGGGAATCGAACTGGCGACAGGGCCCAGATGGTAGAACTTGACCACTGGGCTATCACGGTGTCCAATAATAATAATAATAATAATAATAATAATAATAATAATAATAATAATAATAATAGTGCTTCTCTGTCAATGGCTGATGCATTTCTGCACATGCGCCTCCATCGTCTCACCCGTGAGGGGAGTACGAAGAATTGACGATAAGCTCTAATGACACCCCCGCAAGGGCAGTTCCAACACTTCCAGACGGGCCGGTATGTTCAATGAAAATACTGGTCCAGAAATAGACCGGTATGTTCAATGAAAATACTGGTGGCACCGACGGGAATCGAACTGGCGACAGGGCCCAGATGGTAGAACTTGACCACTGGGCTATCACGGTGTCCAAATAATAATAATAATAATAATAATAATAATAATAATAATAATAATATACTTCCTCTAAGGCATACTGATGCAGCTGATGGCACGATCCGTTTCCGGACATGAGCCTCCATGCCCTTGTTCGAGGTGCTCCATCCCCACCTAGTCAGTCTCTCGACTGATTATAGGGGCCACCGATGGAGCTCCTGAGGGCAAGACTACACTAAGCCGAGGTTATTCCGCAGTCCCAACAACCTCTTGCAAAACGTTGCCGCATGTGCAAGTGCGTACACCAAGCATGGTTGCTAGAACTACCTCAAAACCCCACCCATAACAAGTTGGTATCCGCTGGGTCCACGGGCTATCAACCGGCATAGCGGAGTTTAAGATCTTCGACAGGCGCCCAACGACCCTCCTCCCCAGCATCATCCACCAAATGGTTTTGAGTTAGCATCACAGTTTAACGCCGTAAGGCCATTGGGCTGGAGCTCTGATAAACAAGCGTGACTACGTTTTTATCATCAGGTGTAATAATAATAATAATAATAATAATAATAATAATAATAATAATAATAATAATAATAATAATAATAATAATATAGTGCTTCTCTGTCAATGGCTGATGCAAATCTGCACATGCGCCTCCATCGTCTCACCCGTGAGGGGAGTACGAAGAATTGACGATAGGCTGTAATGACACCCCCGCAAGGGCAGTTCCAACACTTGAACGTTTGAGAACGGGTTCTTGCGCAATTGGGTCGAAATGCATGCACAGTAAACCTCTTCTTCTTTTCCATCTTCTTCTTCTTCTACTCTTCTTCTTCTTCCATTCCAGGCTGATACAAAATTTCTGTGTGAGAATAAACCAGGCAAGCCGGGGAGAAGACCGGGAGAAGATCGAAACAAGAATGCCAACATACTGGCAGAAAACAAAGGGATGGCTACCTTTGCGTTTCTCTGGGCTTAGAGATTTCGTCGGCGGGAGCAAACTTGCAGTTTGTAGAGACAACGCAGAGTCGTTCTCGGGTGTGTGCTTGACGGTCACCTCGCCGCTGTCTAAGTTTGAGTTGCAGTCATCACCGTCGTGTTTGGACAGAGCGTCTTCCCCATTAGGTGTTTTGCCATTGACTGTCCCTTCTTGAAGACCCCCATCGATTTCCTTCTGTTCAGCAGGCGTGAGGAATGAACTCCAGTTTTCTGGATCCAGTGCCTCGCTGGGAATGTCCATCACAAATCACTTGGTCCGAGAGTCAGTGGGGGCTAGGCCACTTTGACCCACGAACGGGTGTTCAAACAGAACGCGCGATTGCTGAAGGCGAGGTTCGGTTGCCACCAGTGACCAGCTCTGGCCTGAATTGTTGGGTTCCATTTCGCAGGGCAGAGTAGACGATGATATTTTAGTTCATGCACTAATCTAACATTAGTTGTTCCAATACAACAAGAGGGTTTACCTTGAACTGGGTTGGTAGAGTATTGAAAGGCATATACGTGGTGTTTCAAATTTTGGTCTTAATCCGTCCTCAAGGATGTTTAAGGTTATGTTTACGTATAGACGGTTTGGGACTCCAAAGGGGTTGCAGTGTGACATTTGTAAGGTTATGGACTTTTGGAAATGCGTGTCTTCCAGAATTGTCAAGTTCGCCCGATTGCAAACCAGATGCAAACACAGGTTTTTGATAGACCTTTCTCTTTGAATGGTGGTCTCTAGCAGTCAGTGGAGCTCTGCTTTGAGTTCAACAAATGTGGCTTCTTCGACTGCTATTCTAGCTATGAGAAGCTTCCTTCGGGAACTATTTTGTGCTATTAGGCCCCTTATGTAGTATGAGGGTTTTGCAGGTAGGTCCTAGGCCATCGGTTTTGCTTCTTCGTGTCCCTCCACATTTTCTTCCTTAGGAGTACATAGAATCAGCTCTCATATGACCTCAGCGATCTGCTTCTGAGGACTTTTTGAGGACTCTTTGAGACTTTATTATAGTCTCCTTTGTTACTTTCTTAGTTTACGTGAGTCACCCTTTGGTCCTGCCTATGGTTGGTCTGTAGGATAATAGTTTCGCACAGGAAGCTGGTTTCCTATTAAACTACTCCCACTTCTACTTCTACAGAGAATCTCATACACACAAGTATGCTGTCCTGCCAGAACGTCTGCAGAATCCTCTATATCTGGTCCTACTTTGATTTGTCGTCTTCTTCATATCGTTTTCTGCATTATTGAAAGGCACCTGGTGATTGGGTTGCTCTGCTTGTTTGGCCGCGATCCTCTCGGCTTGGTATTGAGTGACCGATATGGCTCATGTGCAAAACGTTTATGCGCCTTTGTATGCAGGACTACGCTAAAGATACGTATGGCACCGGCTTTGTGAAAACGTACTGACCAAAAAATCCACACAAGCCACTAATGTCACCATCATATCAACATCACACGTATGGGCCGCTGCGGCAACGCAGTATCTGTGCATCTTACAAGGAAGAAAGAAAGAAACAAAGGATATTTTTACAAAAATAAAATTCAATTTAAAAAAAGACATACAAGGACATCAACTCTTACCCTGTCACACGACCGTTCCGACCGCAAAAAGAACGGATTTCTCCGGGTGTTGCGGACCCCGGACAGGACAGAAGAAGACAGTATCTGAAGAAGAAAGAAGAAGAAAGAAAGAAAGAAAGAAAGAAGAAGAAGAAGCAGAAGAAGAAGAACAAGAAGAAGAACAAGAAGAAAGAAGAAAGAAGGAAGAAGAAGGAAGGACAAGGAAGGACAAGGAAGGACAAGGAAGGACAAGGAAGGACAAGGAAGGACGAGGAAGGACGAGGAGAAGGAGAAGGAGGTGGAGAAGGAGAGGGGGAGGGGGGGGGGGGGGACGAGGGGCAGGGAGAAGAAGAGCAGGAGGACGACGACGAGGAGTAGAGGAGGAAGAAGAGCAGTAGGAGGAGAAAGGGAAGAATGAAGAGGAAGAGACACAACTAGCAACCACCAGAATGAGGAGGAGACATCTAACGGCAGCCATCAAACGAAGAGAGCGGGTAAATCACGACTCACGAAATGAACGCCTCTGCGGACAACCAGAAATAACCTTGAAGGGACTTAGAGCGAGCTGTGACTACTAGCTCGGGTGGAGCTTTTGAAATGTTGTCACTTTGAAACTTTGTCCCACCATTTAAAACTGGCTTGACATAGGCTGGGCATGCAGTTCCTTGCACTTTCTCTTCTTTTCATGGGTATTTCCCATACGCCTGAAGGACGCCATTACCTCTTGCGGTATAAAAACCAAAAAGGACTAGAGGAACAGCTCGCCAAGCAGCAAGAAGGGATGTGCAATCAAAGACGAGCATACTTCGTGTTTTTTTGTGTGCAGTTACTATGGAGTCGCAGTCGTGCTCATGGTTCCTGTCGCCTTCTTCGCTGGCCTTCACTACAGATACGATGGTACTTTCCTCAGAGAAATGGACTGTCCTGCTTCATCGATCGTGGTTTTGTTAGTGTCGAGTGAAGTGAAGATTGGCGTAACTGTGTATGCTCAAATGGCGATCCATGGCATAATCGCGGTTTTGTGCTTCACTTCCGTCGAGCCGCCCGCCAAGAAGAGAGCCTAAACCTTTTCCAGTAGTCTTTCAGAGTCGCATACATTTTTACAACGAAACAACATTATGTATCCAAGACAATATAAAACAGCAGTGATTGTGTAAAAGTAGATGTACCCATGGTCGATACATAAACTATCCTAATGTACAGGAAGTCTCCCATAGGCTATTGAAAAGATTCACTTGGAGGTCGTATTGAATCAGTCTGACTGTCCTGAAAAAATTTATGATGTTAATAGTTCTGTATCGTTACTACCGTATCGAATGACTGAGACTCATCAGAATCACAATATTCAAGTATTGGGAGTAGAGTCTGTATTATTACTGAAGACATTCAAGTAGTCAGGTCAACTTATCAAGTCAGAATTCTGAACTGCTGCCGCCGCTTGATATTAATAGTACTGGCCCAAGAGGGACTCTAGAGAGCGCTAAGGAGGAATGAGCTATGTGAACCATGTATGATCGGCAAAGCTAAGGTTCTTCCTAGATTTGCGGTCAATCACATTCGTAGAGCAGAGAGGCCAGGTGAGATATTACATCTAGACACACAGGGAGCCTGGCTTGTATTAATAATGTCAAGGACAGGCAAAAGGTATAAATATATTTCCGTGAGTGATGATTATTCCGGATACACTTTAGACTTCTATCTCGCCCGTAAGAAAAAATATATTGCTTGTCTTAAGAAGGCTCAGTATTAGCTTCTTTGAAACGCAAGCGAGCAATAAAGTCAAGGAAATACGCTGTGACTAGGAGTTCACCGCGCCCACACTGTTAAAGGTGCGCAAGGAATATCCCTGCATAGTGTGGCAAGACGCGGAGGCTGCTACTGGAGATAAAGATGGCAATCCGGTAGCGGAACGCATGAAACAAACGAGAGGAGGAGCCGCCCACGCTATGCGCATCCACGCCAGATTTCCACTCAACTTTTGCCGGTTCTGGTCTAAAAGAATATTGTAGGCATCACCCACCGGATAGCCGATAAAAAGTACAGTTTTTCGGGTGTCAGGTGCACCTAGTTTTTTTCCCAGTATTTCAATATCGTTTGGCCGGATTTGACCTAATGCTATTTTATCCGTGGTCTGTGGCCGCTTTCTTTTTCGGCTTCTGAGCTAATATAACGAGACATCATTCTCCTTTGGGGGATTTGTGTCTGGTTGTATTACCGACTTTTTATCGAGCTATCTTCAGGGAATGTAACATTGGAGTCACCAGCAGTGTGTGTAGGTGTCTCAGTACCCTCTACACAGCCTGTATCTGTGTCCTCATAAGGAGGCCAGACACCAGACCTCATAGCTGTTCTTGTGTTCTCTCTTGAGACAGAGACAGAGTAGGTCAACAGACGTACAAACAAACACTCACAGTTACAAACAAACTTGAAGGACACGAGCGTAGTACTCCTCCTTTCAAGTCTGTGCACTTAGTTGCCTCTCAAAACACATACATCAGAGTATTTTTGCAAATCTCTGACTGTTTTTCGACAATAGGTCTGAACAAGTGTCAGACGACAGATCGACTTCTCAAGGAGTGCTTCTCGAGCCTCTTTGACATTATCTGTACGTAGGTCCTCGTACCTCATAACAGATACAACAACAAAAAGAGAAAAAGAAAAGAGGAGTGGAGAAGGAGATCAAGTTTTTAGAGAAAGTCGTATAGACTACTTCTTTCTCACAAACAAAAACACATAAGACATAGAGGTGAGACTCTCTCTCTCTCTCTACACTGTCTTTTCATCTTTCCTCTCTATTCGTTCCTCAGAGACGAACAGAGTAATTACGGAGTAGAAACAGATCTATCTCCTTTGTATTCATTCAGAGACCATGTCTTCTAGGTCTGAAGAAGCATATTGGAATGAAGAAGGAGAGAATGAGAGAACCCCAATAGACCAGGAGGATAACGTTGGCCCTCTTGGGGACGGGGGAGATCTGGCAGTGCCTTCCTATGAAACAGGAGGACCAGAGGACCGACTGCTCGCCCCTGGGCGGATGGGAGAGTCGGAAGTCGAGAAGGAGAAGAGCGAGGAGGAAGCGAGGTTTGTGGCCGAATATGGCAACCTAAGTGAGAAGGAGTTTGAGGATAAAATAGGGAAGGATGAGGCCTATAAATGGCTATTCATTCCCCCAGAAATACGATGGGGAGATCCCTTGAGAAAGGAGGATATCTGTTACCCCCTCCCAAAACAAGCCCTGTCTCTTGCAAAATTCCTCAGAGACGACAGTGCACAGTTACAGGTGCAACATGTCTCATTTGGAGACAATATGTCTTTACTGGAGCTTCTCGACCTCACATGGAAAGTGTTCGAGTGTGCTATACTCTATGAGTACCAGTCTAACAAGACTGTCCTGTCATGGGATTCAAGAGCACTGGCTAGGTTGCTCGATCCTGGTCAGGATATCGAATCAATCAAAAGAGGGGAAGGGGAGTTTAAGTCCAGGAACGTCCGAGGACAGATTAATGTCATGGATATACCCCTGAGACTTATGGAGATCAAGTTGGTGGACTTGAATAAACTCCAGCAAACCCCGATTTATGGCAGGGACCTTCACCCGGCCCTGAAAGAAATAGAAGGCGAAGCTGGAGGGGTGATGAAGATTAAGAAGTTGCATGCGGCCTTGCAGAAGGACGACGCATGGAAGAGGTGGGCTTTCACCAAGGATCATACGATCTTGGAGGGAACGGCCGCACCCGCCCTCACCAATAAAGCGGGAGAGAAGGAGTTGGCGGAGAAGGCTCTGTTCCTTCGGAAGGCTGCCGAGCTCATGTCTTTTTTTCATCATGCTCAAGACCTGCATATCAGGGAAAGAGCAGAGGAGAAAGAAAAGAAGGAGTTGGAGGCAAAGATTGCATTGGCTAAGGCGACGGCTACGAGACAGGCACCTTCCTCTGGGCCTTTCATGTCTCCCCCTGGGTACGTCCCGTCAGCCCATACAGCCCCTCCTGCCCCTACGACTAGCTCAGCGCCTACCACTGTCATTGTCAACAATAATGACAAGAAGGACAGACATGCTATCATTAACGCCTTCCAAAAATATACCAAGTCCGATGCCACTGCTCTGACGCTGTTCGCAGAGACAGCGAGTCAGAAGGACACGAATGCGAACCTTCGAGACAAGCTCCGAAGAATTGATGCTTGTATGAAGCAGCATCCAACGGACGAAACACAGGAGTATGAGGCGTTGTCCACCTTGTTGGACCCATCAATCCTCACACAAGGATTTGATGTTGTGGAATACAAGGCGTTGCGAGCGGTAGAGGTGTCGGCTAGGAGAGCAGCCTCAGACCTGCAGTGCACGGTGCCAGTTGCCGTCCTCTTGCAATACTTTAAAACTCATGGGTATCAGCATCTGTGTACTGGTACTTTGATTGGGTTTGAGATTTTTCAAGAGGTGAACGAAGGGCTGGGCATTAGCGCGAGGTTGGCAGCGATCCTCACTGAGGTCAGCGCCAAGTACGGGCTCTTTTATAGCCGGAAGTCTATAATTTTGTACTTCCTGAGTGCTTTGTGTGCACGACACCCGAGCAAGCTCGCAAGGATCATACAGTCCTGTCCGACCTTCGCGGCGCTGAAGACGGCGGATTTTTTAGAAACGAATATATACGAGAGGGCCGTAGCGGCTGTTCAGCCGAGCGACCTGTATAGGGAGGTGCTCGAAGCGTGTTCCGACTTGGACACGGCCACCGAGTCATTCTCCAGTGCTGCGACACAAGGGGTTGGAGGTGCTCAAGCAGCACATACAACTCGGTCGGCGGGTCAAAAGAGGGGGAGAGACGAGCCGACGCCGTGCTACCGCTATTTTTCATATATGGCGTGTAAGAATGAGGCGAAGCATGGAGTAGGCACCTGTCCACACAGTCATGACTCTGACGATGACAGGATGCGAAATATCTTCCTGAGAGAACTCAAAGGCTCAAAAAAGGAGCAGGCCTTATACAGAGTTTACAAGAAGGAGTTGGTGGAGAGGAGGTGGAATGCAAATATGGTCGCGGACGGAGAGTTCCGGGAGGCCATCATTTCCTTCCTTAAGAAGATGAAGAGAAAGGAGGAGAAAGAAGCAGCGGGCCGACAAGCGGCGCCGACTAGAGGAGGAGAGACGAGAGGAGCGTCACGAGGGTCCCGAGGGACACCAAGAGGATGGGCACCAAGAGGTCGGGGCTATCGGGGAAGGGGAGGCCGGACCCCAGCGCGCCCTCCCAGAGGACACGGATACTGGAATTATATTTCCAGTTCCAGCTCCAACTACCCCCAGCAAGCTTATACCGCTGCGGAGGGGGGACGTCAAGACGAAGACACTGGCTCAGGTGAGCGTGTTGAAGTCCTAGAATGACGGGAGGAAAAGAGAGGAGGAGAAGAGAAAGAAGGAGATAAAAACTGTTCTTTTTAATCCGACAGTCACAGTTATGCCTACTGTTGCTGAACAGGATACGAACGGTTCCGTTCCTCCTAGACGTGAAGTTGAAGGCACACAGCCTCACAAGCCTCAAGGTAAGCATTTGCTAGTTCATCCTTCGAGAGCTAATATGATAAATGATGCGAATAGGAAGGCGAAGAAGGCGATGGAGGAGAGGAAGCCGCAACTGAAGGCTAGGTCTCCGCCTACGAAGAAGCAGCGGACCGTTCCCCCGCCAAAGGACGCAACCGTCTCTACGGTAGACAAGTGTACATCTAGTGTACCGGACTCTGTCAAGCGGACACTTGAGATACCGGAAGCCCCGGAGACTCAAGAAGTTAAGTTGGAGGAAAAGAGGGAAGAACGGAAGGAGGACAAGGAACTTGAGCTTAGACTCAAAACCCTAGAACAAAAAATTCATGTGCTAGCGGCTAGTATACATAGACCGGACGCGCTATGCTACACTGACCTCTTTTGTGAAACTTTACAAACCACATTTAAAGTTGGTAATGATACGATGGCGAATATTAATATTGTCGGCCAGAAGTTTTTGAATAGTCACCGGACATGGGTTGACAAAAATATTAGAAAAACAAAGGGGACCCTAAAAGGGGTAGGCAGCCGTACGGAAATTACAGGCATCGTCACATTAATTTTCAAATTGAAATCCGGTCGAATATATCGTGCGGACCTCTATGTTGTCCCCGATTACCACGGTTCAATCCTGCTGTCGTATGACCAATTGGCTACGATGGGGGCAGTGATCGATTGCGCCGCACGGCGAGTAATTTATGGAGTGAAGAATGGAGAGAAGGAGGATATTAATCCGATGACGGCTACTGACTCATACGAGGCTTTTGAGCTGAGTCTAGCAACGGAGAGAAAAAGGTTGGCCTTCGTACATGAGGCAACTGAAGCCTATGTACACCCCTATGTCACAGTGCCGGACGAACTGTCCTGGACCGACAATTGGGAGACGGAGATGCAGGCGTATACGGTTACGATTCCCGCATGGGACAAAAAGTCTATTGATGACTTAATCGTAGCGCGTAATGAGGAGATAATATGTGTTGCGAAACAGTGCCCGTCGTTGGCCAGATTCGCAGAAGGTGGTGGGGCAGATGTCCATATTACTAATGGCTACTGTTACCACGCAAAGATGTCAGATGAAAAGAGAGAGGCGTTTGTGCCAAGGAGGAAGGGGCGTATCCCCGATACTCCAGAGGATGACATTAAAACTTTTATCACGAACTTTTGGGGCGATGTGCCTACCTGGCCGCGCTCATTAACTGAAGTGAAAAAGTGTCTACGGACTCTATTTGAGAGTAACAAGCCGTATACTGTCATTCTGCCGTACAATGAGAAGGCGATATGGGCACAGGAGATAAGGGACCGGCTTATTGATCATCCTATACCGGTTCCCTCTCGCAAGCAACAGTTAGTGGTGGCTTGTCGACTCGGGTCTCGGGAGCAGAGCAGTGCATACAAGCGGAAGCTCAGAGCCCAGGACAAGTTGAAATTGATACCTCAAGCTTTCACATGCTTTGATGGTTTCTACACCCGTAAGGCTCCGATACAATACGCGAACCTTATTGATATGTTTGTCGGACTCGGTCATGATGATGAGCCGGACACAGTCACGTATGAACGGACGGGACTGGACGATTTGTCCGAGGAAGATTTGAGTTTGGAGGAGGACTTAGCGCCCCTCAAAGAACATAAGAAGAGTCGGAGGAAGATTTCCAAGCGGCGGCGCGGAAAACTTTAGAAGAAGGAGTGGGTACGGAGAGAGAGAAGGAGCTTCTCAAAGCTAAGATGGAGGCGTACAGAGAAATTTTCGACCCTCCTCGGGCAGGTGGTGTAAAGTCGGAGGACTTCACTGCTGTCATTTACAAGATACCGGGTGCGGAGCCATCTCCGGCACCGCGGAGGGCAAATTTGAGCAAACATGAGGCGAAGATAGCGGAGGAGAACGTGAGACAGTTGCTCAATGAGGACTTCATTGAGAGATCTACATCTCCAATTGTCTCTCAACCGAAAATCGTCCCCAAGCCAGGAGGAGAATGGCGTTTGACGATCAATTATGCCCGTGTGAATAAGGTGCTAGAGGAAGAGAGAAATCCTCTGCCGACCTTAGAAGAGGGCAGAAGAGTGCTGCGGAATGCTAAATTCTATTCAGTCATTGACCTTAAGAACTGCTTCTGGCAGATACCACTGGACGAGAAATCCAGATGGCTGACTGCATTCGTGGTTGGTATGGAAATATACCAGTGGAAGGTGCTTCCGATGGGACTCAAACAGGCCCCGGGGCTCTTTCAGAAGGCGATGCAGAAGATGTTGAGTGGTCAATATGACGACCAGTCGGAGGATGGTTTTATGAGAAGGAGAGGACAGAAGGCGGGAGAATATGCATTTTGTTACATCGATGACATTATCGTATACTCTAACACAATGGAAGAGCATATCGATCACTTGTCAGATGTCTTCAGGCGCATCGGAGCTTTTGGCCTGAAATGCAACTTAAAGAAATGTCAGCTTGCAAAGACAAGTGTGACGTATTTGGGTTACGAGATTTCTCATAACAGAGTCTCGATATCGCGCGAGAAGAGGGAGGAGATCATGAGTAGACAGTTGCCAAAGAATCGCACAGAGTTACACTCTTTTCTTGCGATGGCACAGTACTACAGCCAGTTCATACCCGATTGGGGTGCAACTCGGGCTAAGTTGGAGAAGATGATTGATTTTGGAGACTTTGAGAAGTGGGATGAGGAGGCTTTGCAGGCGTTTAATACGCTCAAAGATCTCATTTACAAAGATCCCAAGGACGGCGGATTAGTACTTATGATGGCCGACTTTACGAAGCCGTTCGTAGTCGACACGGATGCATCTAAGTTTGCGATTGGCGCGGTGCTGCAACAGGAAGATGAGGAGAAAAGGTTGCGCCCGATCATGTTTATTAGTAGAAAGCTGTGTGCGGCGGAGCGAAATTACTGCACGCGACAGAGAGAGGCGTTGGCAGTAGTATGGGCTCTCAAGAGGCTCAGAGAATATCTATGGGGAGGACCTCTATTCACGGTTAGGACCGATCATCACAACCTTCTTTGGTTGATGAATCATGAACAAACCGGCCGTTTGGCGCGGTGGCAAGCTTTCTTGTCATGTTTCAATTTCACGATGGTCTATTTACCGGGAAAGCGAAACGTAGTCGCTGATAGCCTTTCTAGGCTAGAGTTTCAGTCGGAGGTGTCGGCTCTCGTATCATCAGTGGAAATGATAGATCTGTCCACGGACAAGGTGTACGAGGTAAGCCACATAGAGGCGATGCAGATGGCAAGAGGCGTTCGATATGACCGCACGGGTCTACGATATAGTCCTCAAGGCCCGGATCATGGCATATGCTGTGAGGCGCATGTTCTCGAAGACGCTGAGTGGTCTTATGAGGCATACGAGAATGCGAAGGCGAATATAAAAGAGGAGGAGGAGACGACTGAGGTCTATACTGAACCTCCACAGGAAAATCGAAGCGAGCTTGATGAAGACCCGGAGAGGGTAGGAGTAAGGTTGGAGGACGGTACTATCCATATCGCCTCGCCTACCGCATGGAGGCAGCAGCAGGCGACGGATCCGGAGTTCAAGGAGCTCATAACGTTATACAAGAACCCTAATGAGCTTAAAAAGACTCCGCAGATCAAAGATCAAATGAAGGAGATGGCGTGGAGAGATGGGCTATTGTGGTACAAGGGCCAGCATGGCAAATTTGCATCACAGCCTGACAAATGGACTCTCTGGGTACCGGAGAAGTTGAGGCGCTTCATATATGTTGCAGCCCATAACTGCCCCTTACTGGCACATCCGGGTCGACAAAGAACTCATTGGTTCATAGCGAGGCGATTTTGGTGGAAAGGAATGAAGGAGGAGATAGACAGAGAAGTAGACGCATGTATCCCATGCAAAACCACAAAGACACCGTTGAAGGCGAATTTCGGCCTGATCGGTACATTCCCGTTACACGCCGGATGTTTGAATTGTTAATCGATCATGTGGGACCTTTCCCCAAATCGGCCGAAGGGTACAAATACCTTCTTACTGCGATAGATCGAGCCACCAATTATGTCTGGGTTGTTCCTGTTAAGGACGTTACAGGCAAGACAACTGCGGAGGCTCTGATCGACAGGATCGTCTCGCAGATCGGAGTGCCTAGAAAGATATGCTCTGATCGAGGTTCTGACTTTAATAATGAAGTCATCGACAAACTATCTAAGTACTACGGGATGAAATGGCATATGTTACTGCCTATAACCCGAGAGCGAACGGCAAGATCGAGCGGGTACATAGACCTCTCAAAGCCTCGCTTAAGATGTTCTGTATGAAGAAGGAGAATCAGAGAGCCTGGGTGGAGGCAGCACCTTCATTTGCCTTTGCAATGAACTGTCTACCCTCATCGGCATTAGGAGGAGCCAGGAGCTCAGTCTCGCCATATCAATTGGTTTACGGCCGAGAGCCTAATATCCCAACCTCGCTTCTGCATCCAAAGGACACTTGGGCAGATGAGGATGAGTTGTTCGGGATGAGGCTAAGAGCGAAGATGGAGGCGGAGCAAATAGTTGCGGCGCATAGGGAGGCGGAGCGCAGAAAGACTGATGCACAAGGAGTGCGACAAGCGCACTTAGATCAAGTCCGTTTCCGGGTTGGGGATATTGTACTCCTGTACCATCCTCAAGTACCCAAGGGGGTTAGCTCTAAGCTGTTTACCCACTGGAAAGGACCATACCAGATTATGGAGCAGATGGGACCTCTGAACTATAAGATCAGGTGTAGAGGGAAGGTGCAAATTGTGAATGTTCGAAGGCTGATCAAATATGACCCCTTCTTACTCGAGGATGAATCCGTTGAGGAGGCGTTGAAACGGATGAAGGAGGATTTCAAAGAGGTACCGCCTATCAGTAAGGAGGACACCTTAGAGGAGGAGAATGCCTATCGGGCACCTGTCTCGGAGAAGGAGGAGACCGAGAAGGAGAGCAAGGAAGACTCAAACCGCAAAAGCGCGGCGGGGACTCAGTCTAAGGCCCCCATAGTCCGCGGCGGTACAAAGGAGAAGTTCACGGAGGCGCAGAGGAGGAGAGCGCAAAATGACCTTATCTTCGACCAACCGAGGAAGGTGGCGAGATCGACGCGAGCGACGGATGTCCATGGAGGAGGAGAAGAGAAGGACACTAACCCAAACGCGGGTAATGTGGACATTCGACATGCGCGATGGAAGGAAGGCGAGGCGATTGCGACCATCAAGTGGGTCCGAGACGCTTTTTATCTGTTGAGACCGGCAGAATCTCATGTTGCCGATGACACTCTCTCAGATCTTTATCTCATGCGAGCTGTGGCGGTCCCGCAGACTACACGGGCAGCGCGGACATCGAAGAGATCCTCAGCAGCAAAAACGATACAACCGGTACTCCATTTCTGGAGAAGCATGGACCCTGTTGAGGATCCAAAAGCTAGACAATACTTACCGGTATACAAAGACGCGAAGGATCTCGAGACTTGGGATGATACTATTACCCCTCGAGACAAAGACCACACTGCGTGGACTATTCAGTCACTGCCTAGGGGAGTGCTTGACATTCCTTTTGACTTATCATTGGGCGCCATCCCTAACAAAATATGGGACATTCTTGAGGAGTCAAAGTTTGACTTGACTTTTGTTGGCGGCCCGCCACCTGGCAAAGGGGTTCGCGCAAGGCGACGAAGGCAGTAAGTGACATTTTTTTCTTTTATCACGCGTCGGACATTGAAAGCTACATGTGGATTAATCTCATAGTACCCATGTCAGATCATGTCTTATTAAAATATTTTTATACCATTGTTGTTACTTGGCATTTTTATCGCAACATATGAGTGCGAAGGTCAATCGGCAAATGGATACGACACCGTAGAAGGGGATCGCTTGTGAGTTTAGCGATGGTGTTCCTGGTACGACACTGCTTCAAGTATCCAGGGTGATGTTCTCAATAAATGTTCTCATAGTAGACATATTAAATATTTTTTTCTTTGGATATACTTAACATCGTCATACCAGCACGGTCCGTCTCTACTTGTGTCGGTTTATCGCATGGTCGGGTTCACTCACACCGGCTTTGGATATAGTTATTAGGACTGGCCCCCTAGTACTATATTAAGGTAACTGATTGAAAACAAGGGTATGTTATTAAAAGACAATGTATTTACTGATCGGAAGTGTTTTTAGAGAAGGAGAAAAAATTATAATGCTGCTTTTATTTTAATAGTAATACTATTTGTTCTTGCAATACTGCCTCAGGATTAAGTTACGGGGGGGACAACGAGTGTGGAAGGAGGAGTTTTTTTATTTATTTACAAAAAATGAGGCTAGAGATTTACAGTTGACGCGTGTCTGGTGTATGCGTTTTATTTATCCACTGCACCGTCTATCCGTGGGTTAATGCACTTAGTTGCAACACCCCGTAGCATTTGTGCAGAAAAGAAATCAGCAGCTATATGACGAAAATATTGCATATTTCCGTCATAAAAACGGGAAGTGGTACTGTAGGCATCACCCCCCGGATAGCCGGTAAAAAGTACAGTTTTTCGGGTGTCAGGTGCACCTAGTTTTTTCCCAGTATTTCAATATCGTCACGGTTTGGCAGGATTTGACCTAATGCCATTTTAACAGTGGTCTGTGGCCGCTTTCTTTTTCGGCTTCTGAGCTAATATAACGAGACATCATTCTCCTTTGGGGGATTTGTGTCTGGTTGTATTACCGACTTTTTATCGAGCTATCTTCAGGGATTGTAACAATATATTTATTGATGCCTCTGAGTTTTCTTTAATACAACCAATTCAAACCACTCCCGGCGCTAATAACATAATCTTCTGAGCTTATATAAGTAAGGATCATGGCAAAGATGGTGGGAAAATCATGTGTGAGAGACTAGCGGAGCAAAAAACAACCAAGGCAAACACCAGCCAGCATATGATTCCCGTTGTCCGCTCTAACGATAATATATTCCGGTCTAAATCATGATAGTGTACTAGTAACGGCCACTTCTGTGAGATCAAGTTAACTTAATAATCTACCGTATACTAGCTATAGCCTACAGTAGAAACTTTATTGAGAAAAGGGCGCCAAGGGCAGGGCGAAAAATGATACTTACTAGGCCGGACATACGTAAAGACATAAGTAATGCGGCTATAACGACCGTCCACACATCACATATGCTGGACCATACTGACTAACCTAATTAATATATTAATAGATCTAACACCCCCCCCTGGACCAACTTGAGTAAATTATTAAATTGACTGCCAGGTCCTAATATATATATCTATTCTGTGAAAGTTAGAAAAACACAGACTCAAAACATACTAACGTTACTCTTACCCTCACTCTCTCCAAGAGATAGTGTCGATGGTGGCTACCCAGCTTGCTGGGGCAAGTATGCATCAATTAGATTACATACAGTGCAGCTCCCTCCAGTCAAGCCAGGCCTGGTCGACGAGAAGAGGATTAGGTCCTACGCGCCCCCTATCCTTTGCTGAGTAACATTAGGTATGTGACATAAGCACAGTATGGTCATAATATACATATAATATTAGTACATATATATATATATATATGATCACATGAGTAATCATAACATATAAAGATTATATATGATAGTATATTCATCTAGCTTACCTATCGAAAGGTCAGACCAATCTGGACTACCAACTACTTATCTATCCGGTGGTATGAATTAAAAAATTTGGCAGCGCTTCCCGTGGAAGGGTATAAAATGGAAACAAAATGATATAATATATGGACAAAGACACTATATCTGTAATTATTGGCGGGTTTGGTACATCCGATCTGGCTGCCGGATCGTGTTGTTCTACATTCCCATGTAGCACTTTCACCGACCAGATCGGACTCCAGGTTGGCCTCTTATTGGTTTTTATGTATGTAAGTGTTTTAGTGCAATTTATTTCATCGATGGGGATAGAGTAAGCATGATTGCATCCGGCCGTCGGCACTGGGCCAACCATTCACGTCATGATCCCCCGTCGGCACTGGGCCAACCATTCGCGCGTTCTCTCTTTCAACGGCCTACGTGCATTTTATATGTAATATGCGAGCAATTATTATATTATTACATACTCCGGATTATAAAAAGTCCAGAAAAATAATCCTTTCCCCGAGAGGTTTAATACGAGAATTGATCGGATGTTATCCCGATATTAGCGCGGTTTTCCCTACTGAGCACAACGGAGATCTTTTCAGCCAGATGGTTGAATCTCTCTACCGTAAAATGTATTTTAGTAAATACATCCGCGATATTTTCCTTTGTGGGTACCCAGAATAGTTTGACCTTTCCTTCCCTCACGAGTTGTGCTAATAGGTGGTACCTAACCTCTGTGCTTCGTCCTAGCTTCTCCTAAACCTCTCTCCGATAATAATACCGTTCCTTCGTTAATAATATCCTCGAAGAGAAGTGTAGGACCTTCAAGATTTATTCCAATATCCCGTAAAGTTTGCTGTACCGCGAGAAGTTCTCTGACCGCCTCATTAGCCGAAACTGTCTCTGACTCTAACGTAGATTGGGCTATTACTGATTGCAGTTTAGAAAACCACGAAACTGGGGTTCTGTTGAATAAATAAACGTACCCGGACCTTGACTTTCGAGAAGTTTTATCCCCCGCAAAATTCGAATCTACAAATCCAACTATCGGTTTTCCGCGATAATCCTGTCTACATTAGCGATAACTGGCACACTGAACATGTCCATTCCGGGTATTGTAAGCTTCCCTACGATATCGTCGATTGCGTTAGCAGCTGCACAAGATTCCAGGTTAGGTTTCCAAAATTCCGGAGTTTTAGGAACCGAGAAATTTGCTTCCAACATTTTCCGTAAATTTCGATCTCCTCTCCTGAAAAATAACGCTCGCGGAGTCAGGAGCCACAAAAACATACGGTGTACCATGGCATAAGACACTTCTGGTTTGGGAACCTGGGACTTGGCCGAAATGCTCAAAGGGCATATGAGTAGCGGTCTAGTGTGAACAGCTTAAAATATGAGCATCCCAATAAGACACCTAAGGTCATAGCGCAAAAGGCGATGGTCCTTCTTCAGGGGGGCGGGGCTATCGGAAGTGGAAGGCGTTTTAGCCGGTATCTCCTTCATATAACCCAGCTCTTCTAAGATTAACAGCTCGTACTTGCGCTGATGCAACGCAACTCCTTTTCCTGAATCTGAATGATCTGGATGTTTTTGAACTCAGTGGCCTTACCCAGATCCTTACACCGGAAGCCTCTCTTCTCGAACTGCTTTACCATCCTGATGTGTCTTTCTTTGGATGCGGCGTGACAGCCATTATCAACATGAAAGGACACCAGTTGAGTGGTTTGTGGATTACTACCGTGTTTTACGAAAGAGGCCCGGTCTAACGTGAGGGGTTTGAACTCTAGTTCAGTTGTGAGCTCCCCATAGTATTACCGACAGAGTAGCAGTTCTTTCGAGCCGGAAGACTTACTAGACTACGGGCAATGGTACTCGCCGGATTAAAAGGTATTTTGCGCAGAGGGTGGACAATGCCGTGAAGCAAGCAATTGACCACACTCTATAAGCAATAACTAGTCAATACAGGCGTCCCAGTATTTACTATTCCGTTATTATATTCCAAGTGTTCTCAGTTCACTTTTGCAGTTTGGTTACCTTTTAATACTGAATACAAACAGTGCTGCTTGAGCACAAGAACTACAATCCCTATCCGTTCCATCTATTGCTATCAGTTATATAATTGGTTGGTCTACATAGGTCCCGACGGAGACCAACTCTATTCTAGATAAATCAAGAAGGTCTAGAAAGGATGAATTGTAGATTGTGCAACTGTAAGTTGCACATTCTTCCTGTACTCGTAGAGAAATAATATGGTATTATATTGGCAAATGGCAAGGAGGGCCGGCAGAGAATAGGTTTACGTGAATTTGCCACTGAAGACAAATCCAGTAACGGAAATTCTCAGTTACGGTATATCTCCGACGCTCCCCCTCAAAGAACGTAAACTTATCTGCCTTGACTGCTTAGTTATAAAATAATTTATTATTATGTCCGCACCAAGGACCTTATGATCATAAATGAATTAACATATCTATGCCCTATCACTCAAATTGGCGGTGAAAAGCCAGACCCAAAGAAGGTCAATTACTTATCCTCACTCTCTCTGAGATATAGAGGCAGAAGTGGCTACCCCACACGCGGCATGCATATATCAGTAAGATTATATGCAAGGCTGGAGTCCCACGGTAAAGTAAGGCCTCTCTGACGAGAAGACGATTATCAACTACGCTCTCCTAACCTCTCAAAATGAAAAAGGTAAGTTGCGCCGGCTGAAACTTGAAGTATGATCATGCATCGGAAAAATTATATAACATATAATCAAAATATAATAAGTCAGTAAGTCGACTTAGTAGATATTGATCCGGTAATACGATTTACGGTGAAATTTAATGGTTTAGCTATCCCTCATGCTTATATGATAAACAGACTGTCCACATATATGAAGTATAGACATGGACATCATATCGTAACATATAAAATGTAGCATTAAATATTATATATATAAAATTTATGAAGGCAAATGTATAGAAAACATGCAATATGAAATATGGGCATGCCAAATTAACGCATTAGTCATAGAACATGAGTTCTGAAGAAAATGCAGTTTATTTAGTATGTTCCATAAATCTGACTTAGTGAAAATAAAAATGGCAGCATTTCCCCGGCAAGGGGTACCTTTCGGAAAACTAAAGTAACAAAATCAGTTTTCAGGATCCCTTTGCCCGTTCCATGCCGGGTTTCTTTTCGCTAAGCTTCTGGAACGTGGTGGCTACGAATCTGCACTGATCACGGGCTTCTAGGGTCGCAACTCTGGGACTCCGCCTGGCACTCTGGGCCTGTCCCATGCTCTACTACCTAAAATGCCTATCAACGGAAGAAACTTTAAGGGGTAGCGCACGGCAAAAACACGCCAAAAGCACAAATATTCATAATGGCAAGTTCTATCACGCTACAAGAGTGCTTTTGGATGCGAAATCCCTAAGAGCCTGAGGCTACTTAGCGACTTTGAGTCCAGAAGCACTAAGTCGGTCGATGAGGCAGCCCACTTCCGAGTCGGCTGATCCAAGTGCTAAACACAACCTACAAAGCTGGGGTATGTAACAAATAGCGAGGTTGACCCTCGTAGTATGTAAAACACATCCGACATTGAGCGTTGGGACTCATTTCGGCCCCCGGTCCAGTGTCTTTGCCATTTCTGGCTCGTACCCCCTACTAAGGCTATGTCTATCCTATTCGTCCGTGAGCGCTATCTTTCTAAGCGCTTCCAAATCCAATCTAGGGCAGAATACTTCCAACAACGTGTCTGCTTGATCCTTGGGCAAATACTTAGTCAAAACATCCCCTAACTGTCCTTTAGTACCAACCTTCCTAAACTTAGCTATGCCTTCCTGTTCTAGCTCGTGTAGGTAGTGTTCTTCCAAAGGCAAGTGTTTCGTGCGTGGTCCGGCTAACCCGCGTTGCGCGGCTAGTATGGTCTGGGCGTTATCGTCATGAACATCAAATGTATATGGTTTGGGCTCCGGGATGCCTAATTCACTTCGCATGTTGCGAATGGCCATAGCTTCCCTTAGTGCCTCATTGGCTGCGAAAATTTCCGCGTCGTTCGACGAAAGGGCAACTTTCGACTGCCGTTTGGACAGCCAACCCACGGGATCTCCTCCTACTAAGACTACATGCCCAGTACGAGATTTACCCGTCTTTAAACAAACCCTGTGAGCCGCATCGGGCCAAACTGTCATTGGTCCTATCGGTCCTGCCTTCCCTACCGCACTAAGATCATTCTTGCTGAACCTAAGTACTCTATCGTTCTTCAGATATCGGATTATCTTCCCTAGCTTGGAATAAGTCTTCCCCACATCTACTGTCTGCATTACGCTTGCAGAATTGAGCGCTTCCTCTATATCCGGCCTAGTCATCTTGGACAAAAAGAGTAAACTCGCTACTATCTGTGGAATTGAAAACTATCTAAGTCTAGCTTGCTCGTCCATTGGCATTGGGTCAGTTTTTGATCCGGGTGTTGCGCTGGGCTTGCAGTGTTCATACGCGTAAAATTTCACAACTTTCCGAGCGTAACTTTGCTAATTTAGGATAATTTCCGACTTTGTCTGAATAATTTCCATTCCCTTGAATTCTTTTGCTAAACCGAGTCTTTTAATGGGGAAATGCATTTCAAGTCTCTCGCAAAATCTATCATAGGACCGTCTGCTGGGTGCCATAAAAATGAGATCGTCTACATGGAAGACGCCTACTATTCCCTCACCTAAGCTCACTCCTTTCTCCATAAACATGCATGGGTCTGATTGAAGTGTTATGAAGCCTAACTGTTTGAGAAGCCAGGAAAATATGTCATACCAAAGCTTTCCTGCCTGTGGCGCTCCGTATAATGCTTTGACGACCTTCCATATCTTTCCTACTCTCCTTATCACTTACGCACCTTGTGGTGGGCGAGCATAATTGGCGTCTATCATGTCGGCATTAAGATAGGCGTTTTTAAAGTCAACTCCGTACAGTCTCCTACCATAACTGATTGCCAACTTGCACAACATCAAAACTGATCTGTGGTTAGCGCATGGTACATAAACCTGTTCAGGATTATAACTTATACCAGGTTGCAATCGGTCACCCCTTAAGGACAAACGTGACTTGACGAACCGTTGTCCACCTTGGTCCGTTTTGACCTTATGCACCCAAGTTAACCCAACTATCTTAACTCCGGCTTTCCTAGCCTCACTTTCGTCTACCCATTGGTAGGTCTTGAACTCAGCTATAGAACGTAACTCTTTATCTATCCCTGCCTGTAGATCTTTGCGTGTCATACCCTCTATTGGTAAGTCTGGCTGTAAATGTATGTAACACATCCACTCACTCGCTTCGTCATGTGAAATGCAATCATCCATGTCATACATAGTAGTAACATGATGGGTAGATGTGCGGGAAGGATCTACTTGCTTTCTCACTCTTTTTCCGCTGACTATGTTCGCTGCTGATATCTTGTCACTCTGTTCCCAAGTAACTCCCTTGGTTGGGGCCTTACCCTCTATATACTGTGGTGTGGGGCCATGTTGCGCGCTTGGACTGTTCATATCTACAGGCAAGGGTCCTATACTAATGCGCTCATCTATTTGCTCCCCCTGGACTGCATCAACCTCATGAGGCTCATGTTCAGTCTCTAGCTTGGCCTCTACCTTATCCTCTACCTCACTGCGTGCGATGTAGTGGTGGGACTGTGTGGAAATGGTGCAACTGGACTATCAGTGAAACTGGGCTCGAAATCAGCTACCTGGCTAGTTCCTATGGCTATTCCGGTGTCTGAGAACCCCTGTGTGTTGCTGTGGTCTTGTTCATCGTCAAATTCTGGCTGTGTGTCTATCTCCTTCTCATTTGCATCTTCCCAAGCTACCTGAGGCTCAATCGACTCACCTACCCTACTGAGATCGAAACGAACATTTCTAACTCCGGATAATACCTTCTGTCTATCCCAAACTCTGTATAAATGGCGATGCATATCGTATCCTACTAACTTTACTAACTTACCGGGCATCGATCTTTTACCATTTACCTTTCCTACGTGCATCACTCCCATACAACCAATTGGACGTAATTGGTGCAATGGTGGTGCTCGTTTGAACAGTAATTGGTAAGGCGACGTGCCCTTATGCTGTCCTTTAGTTATAGGTAAAATATTATATAGCACAGTGGCTGTATGCTCCATTTCTGCCCAAAAGTTGGGCGGAAATCGAGCATGCTGCCTAAGTGCGCGAGCAGGCCCCCCCGTCACCCCGTTTATTCTTTCAGCTCTCGCATTGCCATCTTTATCTGCAGTGGCAGCATCTTTCCATATAATATCACTATAGTTCTCACTGATCTCTTTTGAGGCAGTGAATTCCTGATCGCAAACTACAACTTTAACTTTATTTTCTGTCTGTCTCTCCATGAATGCCATTGATTTATGTACGCAAAATATAAATTCATTTTTATGTCTTAAGTAGAAATCAAGAGCATAACCCAAGAAATCGTCCATAACCGTGAATTTATACCGTCTCCCTTCCCGTGACATGACTCTCCATGGGCCTTGCGTATCGCAATGTAACATCTCTCCCACTCTCTCTGCTCTAGGCAAATGATTGGAAGCAAAACGAGGCAACACACTAGCTTTGGCAATCATGCATGGCTCACACATTCTACACTCTTCTCTCGCACTCTCTACACTACCATCTCTACCTATTAGCTTTATGCCTACGGCGTCTGCAAATGCTTTAGTTCTCTCCCAGCTTACATGACCCGCCATAGCTTGCACTATACCAACAGGCAGCACTCTCACTCTCTTGACAGTAGAAGGGTACTTGACAAACAAAACAGCATTGGTTATTATTAGTTTAGATGATTTAATACTCACTTTACTCTCTCTTGCTGTTGCTATTGTCCCTTTATTGTCTGAGGGTGTGGGTTTTATACTTGGGTTCTCCCACCCTGCTGCCCCGCCTCCCTCTCTCTCTCAGGCACACCCTTAGGTGTGAAACGACAGTTAGGGTCTAGCTTATTGTCCTTATGGCTGTCCCATCGGTACAGCAAGGCTTTAGTTAGCCTTCCCCAGCTGATCCATGAGAACAAGCGCCCGTGGCGCTGCGGCCATTGCGACAGAGCCTTTCGGCAAAAGGTGGCGTTACAGAGCCACGAGCGCCTGCACACACGCGAAGCCCCTTACCGCTGCGACCTGCCGGGCTGCTCGCGAGCCTGTAAGTCCCCCCAGGCCTTGAAGTCACACCTGGAGGCGGAACACAAGGTGTGCGCCGGCCGGCGGAGCCGGCGAGCCAAGCCCTTAGTGTGCCCGGACTGCCACAAGAGTTCTGTTCCGCCGTTGCTTGCGAGAGGCACCGGCGGCACCCACGGGTGCAGTGCGGTCGGGGCCTCACCAAGGACGTGTGGGTGACGGGCGCCTGCCACCTGCTCGCTGAACTGCACTGCGAGGCCTGCCACAAATCGTTCCCTAGCCCCAGGGCCCTCCACCTGCATTTCCGAGACGTGCACTGTATCTACTTGGCTCCGCAGCCCGGCACCCGCGCTAGCGGCCACGTCCGCGCCCAGCCGCCCGAGGAGGAATCATCGCCCCCCCCGGCCGACCACGCCTGTTTTCCACGCTTGGTTTTCTGAATAAATGAAGACTGGGCCGCTGCCAGCAGACTGCGAAGGGGAAGCCCCCCGCCCCCCCCCCCCCCCCCCCCGCCCCGGCCAGAGCCAGGCGCTCAGGAAGACTGACGTGTGCACTAGGGAGAGGCCAAGCCCCCGGGCCCGGCCGGGCCCGGCCGGGGGGGGGAGGAGAAGAGGCGTCTTCTCCCCCTGGCGCAGAAGGCCCGGGCCGGCCGGGTGGAGGGGGCGTGCGCGCCCCCCCCCCCTTTGTTTCGCGTGTGGCCGGCCGGGTGCACACGTGCACAGCACCGCCCGCGCCCGCGCGGGGGGGGGGGGGTCGTGCGCGCGCGTCTTAGTGGAGGCCAGCCAGCAGCAGGCCACAGAAGCTAAGAGCCAGCCAAGGAAGAAGAAGAAGGGGGTGCAAGGGCAGCGAAAAGCCTCCCCCCCTCCCAGCCCCCTCCCTCGCAGCCTCCCCCCCCCTCCCAGCCTCCCCGTGACAGGCCAAGGCCTAGCGGGCGACTCTACTACTACAAAAAAGACCGCATGTCCGCCGAGCAGAAAAAGGGACGACCAAAAGGGCCATGCCAAGAATGCGGCCGCTTGACCATGACACCAGAGGTCGAAACAGTATTTTCCGCATGGACGAGTACTGGAAATGTAGATCACCGGTTCAGGGCGAACGTGGCCGGTTACAGCAGTGCTTTTTCTTTAGACAACGGACGACTTAACCAGGAAGAATACGTCTTGATGAATTACCTGCATCTGCGCTGTTGGGATCGCTCCGTCGCCACAAGAGACAGGTTGCTTCCCTCCCTGGAGACGCTGCTGCAGGAATTCGAGACCCGCCGTCGCGAGTACTTAGGCCAGCTGGCAGCATGTGCTAACAAAGGCTACGAGCAGCTGGGAAATGATGACACGGCGTGGACAGCAGCCATCGAGAGATTCAGCCTCCCGCCCAGCACGATCGTGTTTAGCCCCTTGTTGATTCCCTCTCCGCGTTCTTTGCTGTCGAAGCGAGAATACTGGAACACGATCGGAAAAGCCGTGAGGCTCAGGAGCCCGCTAGAGCCACTGACGGAGCTGGTGCTTTCTCGGGGCCAGGCCTACCCAGACCCAGTTGCTTGCCGGCAAGAGATACTACAGCTTGGCAAGGACAACGCCCACTGCTTCCCCTTTGGGGGGGCCAACACCATCCTCGTCAGCACACTGACTGTGCACAACCTGGCCTTGGACGCACTGCGTCTGGTCAACGCAGACGCGAACCGCTTCCCCGCCAACGTCACCGAGCTCAAGTTTGCCCAAGCCACCTTGTCAGGCCGCGCATTGACTGACGGCCTCGCTCTCGGGCTACACGGGCTGCCGGCGCTAGAAAAGCTAGTCTTCACGCAGCGCCCGGCCACCGACCCGCCAGTAGTACACCTGACCGTCGAGAACTGCAGGGGGCTGTCGACGATTGACACCTCCCTGGGGACAGGTGCAAGCCCCCAGCCGGTGAATATCCGGCTCACGGGGAGGTCGTCCGAGCAGGGCCTGAATTTGTTACCAGCGAATGGCCAGCTGGTGCTGCAGGCGGATTGCCCCCGGCTGCCGTTCCTGCGCCTGCCCTCGCTGCGACAGCATACTACGGGGGAAGTAAGACTGATCTGCGAGGACTGCCTGGCTCTGGACAGGGTTTCCTTGCCTGTGCTGTCCAGCGTCCGTAATCTTGTGATTATGGTAGAAGCCCCGAGGGCCCTCTCATTCCCTTCCGGGCTCTCGAGCTGCCCACTCTACTGGAGACCGAGGGGAGACTCTCCCTGACCTTGTCCGGCTGTTCCGAGCTAACGGAGCTCACACTGCCGAGCTTGCAAAAGGTCGGGGGCAACCTCTACTTCCGCGTATCGCGCTGTCATCAGATGAAGGCCCTGCGCTTGGACAAGCTGATTGCAGCCGGATGCATCTTCTTGTGTGAGAGCTTAGAAGCCTACAGCTTCCTACAACTGCAACAAGCCTCGTCGCGTACCACTGTGCTATACCCCGAGTTTAGCCCAGGCACGAAGCGCCAGGCTTTTTCGGAGCCAGTTACGTTCAGCCTGGAACTGCATGGTTGCCCCTTATTCAAAAAGTTGGACCTACCCCTCTGGCCGTGCGCTGAGAAGTATGCGGTGAAGGCCACTCGTTGCAATGCGCTGGTCGAGCTGGGACCCACCACAGAGCTCGCGGCCTGTACCCACTTTGAGCTCGCGCTGGAGGACTGCGAGGTGCTCGGGCTGCTGCAAACGCCTGCGTGGCCATATGTCCAGACGTGTCTGATTAAGGTCGAGCGATGCGAGAGGCTCCGTAAACTGGTGCTACCGAACGAGCTGCAGGCCAGTACCTGCTTCCACCTCACGCTCGACGGCCGTCCCACGGGCATGAGCGTGTATGCGGCCGCGGTCAGGACATCGAGATTGCAAGAGCTTGGGAAGGAGGTGCCGGGGGGATCTGCTTTGAGCCAACTCCCTGAGCTAACTATACCCAAGCTACCGCGGGTGCAGCAATGTGTGCTGGTGCTGAGGGGGTGTGGAAAGCTGAAGAAATCGAACTGGCCGACAGAGCTGCCAGCGTGTACGTTGTTGTTGGTCGAGGTCCACGACTGCCACCAGCTCTCGGAGCTGGTTCTGCCCCAACTGCCGCTAGTCGAGAGGTGCAGGATCGTGGTCGAGCGGTGCCAGGAGCTGAAGAGGCTAGCGCTGCCGAAGCTGCCGGCTTGTAGGTCTCTGAAGATCAAGCTCCGGGATTGCCACGGTCTCTCGGAGGTGGCTCTGCCCGAACTGCCACTGGTCGCGAGGTGCAAGATCGTGGTCAAGGGGTGCCGGAAGCTGAAGAGCTTAGCGCTGCCGGAGCTGCCAGCGTGTACGTCGTTGACGGTCAAACTCCAGGATTGCCACCAGGTCACGGAGCTGGTGATCGCAGCGTTGCCGGGCGCCAGAGAATGTACGATCGACGTCGCGGAGTGTTCGCGATTCCAAGAGCTACGGTTACCAGCAAAGCTCCAGACATGTACCAAGTTCGAGCTCACGTCTCCCAAGTGTTCCGTGCTACCGGTGCTGCCGTCGGTCTTGCAGCTTAAAGCAGCGATTGGTGCCCGCCTGCCCGTGGAGCCTCCGGAGAAGAAGAGAAGAGTACAAGACTGGCAACCGCGGAGCTAATAGGCAGAGGGACAAGAGTCCGGAGGCTGAGCATTTACCTCTGACTGTCAACTGGACGCAATCACTAAAAAGCTGAAAACGCACAGTAAAAAAACTAGCGTCTGGCGGAGAGGGGGGGGGGGGGGGACGGCTTTCCTGCTTCTCCTTGCCGGTGGAGGCAGCGCTTTTCCGCCGGATGGTAAAACTGACTGCCGGGCTCTCTTTTGAAGGCCAACCTGCCGGGGGCCGGGGGATAGCTAGCTTCCGATTACCGGCGAGTTTTTTCCCTGGGCAGCAAAGACTGATTTTTATTCTCTTGCTTCCCAAGAGACCTAAAAGAGAGTACGATATATGGACAGGCACACCCTCCCCAATAGTGTACGTCTAGGTTCGCGGAAGGGGGGGTAGCCTCCCTTTCTCCGCCTGGCGGCGGGTCCGCCGGGCGCGGCTGCGGCGCCGCCTCCCAGGGGCGTGGGGCCGGGGGGGGCGGACAGCGGGGCGGCACGCGGCCCCCGCCGGAAGGAGGGACGGCGCGCGCGCGTGCGGGGGGGGGGGCAGGGGGGCAGGGGGGGTGGTCCCCCCCGGCGGAACCCGCGCCCCCCCCCCCGGCCAGGCCCGCCCCCCCCCCCCCCCTTCTCTCCGCCCGTGCCGGCGCCAGGGCGGCGCGTGGGTGTGGGTGACCCACGCGCGCGGGACCGGGCGTGGCCGCCGGGCCAGGCCGTAGCAGAATCGGTCCGCCATGGCCAAGCGGACGCAGAGCCAGGCGGTGCTGCCGGAGCCGTACGAGCCCTATTCTTTTCGCGGCAGCCACCCCTTCTATACGTCGCTGTCGAGCGGGGCGGGCCAGGCCCCCGCCCCGGAGGCCGACGAGGCCAACATAGTGGACACCTTCTTCGAGCAGGGCGCCGAGGACTACGGCGCCGCCGGGCAGGGCCACCTGGCCCCCGCGCACGAGGGCGCCGACCTGGTGCGGGACGCGTGCTACTGCTTGCAGATGACGGTGCCCTCGCGCTTCCTGTCGCAGCCCACGCCCCTGGGCTTCGAGACCAAGACCAACAAGGTGCACGAGGCCTTCAAGCTGCTGGTGTGCCTGTGGTGGGCCATTGCGTCGCACCCCGACCTGCTGGGCGTGGACGCCGAGAGCGCGCTGCCCCACAGCGTCCGGGCCGTGTCGGCGGTCCAGGACGAGCACGGCCAGGTCGTCGGCCACTCGCTGTGGCTGTGGGTCAACCGCGCCAACTTCGACGTGCTGCGGATCATCAACGACCTGCTGGCCGACAGCCGGGGGTACGACCCCTGCCCGGGCAGCGCGCTGGCCACGGAGGAGGCGGGGGACGGGGCGGACGCGGGCGACGCCGAGCAGCCCGACGGCTGGCGGCCGCCCGCGGCCAAGAAGCAGCGGCGCGGGGGCGGCCAGCGCCCGCGCTGGCAGCCGACCAAGTGCCCCTTCACCGCGGACTACCGGGAGTCTTTGGCGAAGCTGATGCAGAACGTGGAGTTCCTGAGCTCGGTGGTGCTGGTGGCCCGGACCCCGCAGGCGGGGGCGGACGTGTCGGCGTTCCTGCTGCTGCGGCGGACGGAGCGCGTGTGGGGGGGCTGCGTGCTGGACCCGCGCGTCTTCTTCCACCCGCGCCATATGCGGCACGGGCTGCTGGAGGGCGTGGTGCCGGCGCAGCTGGACTGGGCCCGGTACGTGCAGGAGCCGCCCGCGGGCCAGGGCGGGGCGGCGACGTTCGCGGTGCCCTTCCCGGACCTGTTCTGGCGCCTGCCGTCCAGGCTGTCGCACGCCAGGTTCGCGCACACGCGCCTGCCGGTGCCCCGGCGCCCCGACCTGGAGGAAGCGCAGGGCACGGCCGAGGAAAACACCCTGCTGGGGGTGCTGGCGGCGGACGAGCAGCTCGGGCCCGACGAGCTGTGCGCGCGCGCGCGGTCGCTGGCGGGCCTGGTGCGGGCCGTGGACGGCGGGGCCGGCGGCGGCGGCGGCGCGGCCAGCGAGCAGACGATCAAGCGCCTGATGCACCAGGGGCGGCAGCGCCTGCTGGACGAGGTGGCCGAGCTGCGGCGGGGGGGCGCGTCGGCCGAGGCGTGCGCGTCGGCGCACTGGCAGGGGCTGCAGACCCTGCGGCGCGGGGTAGCCCCCTGGGTGCAGAGCCTGCTGCGGGAGGGCGGCGGCTGCTCGGACGCGCAGCTGGCGGCCTTCTCGCACCTGAGCAAGCCCCGGCCGTCCGAGGTGGACAGTACCCCCCTGCCGCTCAGCTGGTACTCGTTCCAGGCGCTCCCGGTCGACAACCTCGGGGTGTCGGACTGCTACTACGTGCGGCTGCACAACCTGTTCGAGCACCAGCTGCGGGTGGGCACGATGCACGTGGAGGCGCAGCTCATGCTGCTGGTGGCGCAGTGCTCGGTGCGGGAGGCGTTCGTCAACATGGTGGCGTACGGCCCGCCGGGCACGGGCAAGAGCCGGCTGCAGGACCTGCTCATGAAGTTCCTGCTGCTGCCCGGCATGCTGCTCACTGCCATCACCATGATTGGCGAGCACGAGTTCCACTTCCCGCAGCAGCGCGCCGTGCTGTACACCCTGGCGTGCGAGTTCTTCGAGGCCCGGCACCAGGTGCCCGAGGCGCAGCAGCTGTGGCTGCCGGCGGGCACGCGCTCGGCGTTCGTGAGCGAGCGCGTCCTGGCCGAGGACGCCTGCTCGTGCCCGCACTACTCGCGGCTGGCCGACCCGCCCGCGGCGCGCGACAAGTACGCGCGGGCGGCCCGGCACGCCCGGGAGGAGGTCCTGCGCCACGAGCAGGAGCTGACCGCCCGGCGGCGCCGCGTGGCGCTGCAGCGCAATATCGTGCGGCCGGGCCACTACCCTTTCTCCAAGCACGATAGCCAGCTGTTCGCCAACCACCTGGACTACGCCGAGTGCAGCCGCGCGCTGGGCGGCCTGCTGTGGAAGAACCACGCCCGGGAGCTGCGCATGGACTACCACGAGTTCAAGGACGGGCTGCACCAGCTGCTGCAGGCCGGCCCGGCGACCGGGGGCCAGTGGTCGCGCAGCGCGACGAGGACTTCCAGGTGCCGTCGCTGGTGATGGAGCAGGGGTTGGCGCCCGACCTGCTGCCGAGGCTCATGGTCCAGGTCATGCAGGACCACTTTGCGCGCCCGCGCCAGATGCTCACGGGGCAGCTCGGACGCTCGCTGCAGCACTACGAGCTGTTCCTGACGGACCTGCTGCCGAACGGCGTGCCGCGCGGCCTGTCGGACCCCGGCCGCGCGTCTGCAGCGGCCGGGCCGCCGCCCGTGGTGCAGGGCCAGCTGGGGCAGGACCCCGCGTCGCTGGGCGGGCTGCTGCGGCCGCTGCGGACGCGCGGCACCACCACCACCGGCGCCGGGGCGGCCGGCACCAGCGCCTGCGACGGGGCCACCCCGCCGGGTGCCACTCAGCAGGGGGCCGCGCCGGGCGATCTGGCCGACTACGTGTACGCCCAGCACCGCCGCGAGTTCTGGCTGCCTGCCACCGCCGCCACGCCCGCGGGCGGCACGCACGAGCACCTGCCCGACCACCGCCTGCTGCCCGCCCTGCTCTGCCGCGATGCCGAGATCCGGCGCCAGCAGGCAGCCGCGCTGGCCCCGCTGCTGGGGCTGGAGCCCGAGGCCCTGCTGCGCAGCGTGCTGGGCATCCACTCGTACGGCAGCGGCGCCAACCCGCTGCTGGAGACCACCCCGCCGTGCGTGTGCGCCGCCGCCGCGCCCTCGTCGTCCTCGTCCTCGTCGTCCTCGTCCTCGTCGTCGTCATCCTCTGGCGGTCTGGCCGGGCTGGGCCCGACGACGGCGGACGGCCTAGACGACATGACTGACTATGAATAAAAAAGGAAGGCGCGCTTTTTCCTCGCACCCCCTTCACTTTGCTGCCTGTCTAAATCTTAGTGTTGCTGTTTCTACCGCCGTCGGTGCGGAGCTGTGGCATGTTCCGTCCTGCCAGTAGAAAAGGGATTTTAATAAGAACGAGTGTCCCCCAGCTAACGGAAACGACTTACTAGAGTTCAAGCTCGCAGAAGACACCCTCTTCTCCCCATATTCTCATCCTCCCTCAAAGGCAGAACCTTCGCCGGTCCAGCCGAAGCGCTGCTGGAGGCGGCCCTTCCGGGCCGCGGTGCGCACGGGCCGGTACACCAGGCCAGCACCAGCGGCCGGCGGCAGCACCGGGCACGCGCCCACACCGTCGCCCGCCCCCCGCCGCGCCACGCCATCTGCCTGCCCTGCTCTCTCCCCCGCCCGGCCACACCGTCGCCCGGCCCCCTCCCTCCCCCGCCCGGCCGCCACGCCACACCGTCGGCCGCCCCCCCGCCCGGCCACACCGTCGCCCGCACCCCCCCTCCCTCCCCCGCCCGGCGGCCGTCCCGGTCCCAAAAAGCAGCCAGCGGGCGTGCCCCTGACAACCTAGCCGCATGGGGTCCAGCGAGGGCTGCCCCCCTACCAGCTCGTGCCTGCTCTCCTTCTTGTGTCTGGGCGTGTTGCTGAACTGCTACTACCTCCCGCGGCTGCGGGAGCTGTCGCTGCACCCGCTCGCCGACGTGTCGGTGTACGCCAACGTGACCCAGATCGTCGACCCCTGGCCAGCGGTCGAGCTGGGCTGCTGTCCGTCGCCGAATAACTACTACGGGCCCCTCCGGCGACGAGCGTTAGCGGCTAACGGCTCCTGGCCCCCCGACCCGCCGCCCCAGGCCTGCACGGGGAAGCCCCTCAAGATCGGCGAGCCGCTCTCGGCCGCGGTAGTGTGGGTGCAGCCCCTGGGCACGGACGAGGACCTGCCCGCCGCCCCGCTCGTGTACCCCTGGCGCACGTTCGAGCTTTGCCCGCCGGGCACCACGCTGTCCCAGCGACGGGACAACCAATGGTGGCTGTACGAGCTGGAGGACTGCCACGACGGCCGGGCCTGGCTGGGCCCGGCGGCGGCCAAGCCCGCGCTCGGACAGGTGGTGCCCACTGCCCCGTCCACTGGCGTGAGCGAAGCGGGGTGTCTGCAGCAGGGCCAGCGCTTGCGGCGGACCCCAGCCTTCCGGGGCACCCTGCTGGTCGTCTTGCTGCTCTGCGGCGGTCTGTGCTGCTGCGCCCGCTGCCTGTGCTGGCGCGCGGACAAGCCCCTCCCTTCAGCCCCGCCCGCGCCGGCGGGCGGGGGAGGTGCCTGGCCGGGCTGGACGACAGCCGGGAAGCCGGCGCGGCCGGCGCCCCCGCGCCGGCGCCCCCCGCCACGCGGGTGCTGCGTCTGGCCCACGACGGTACCACCCTGACCGTCAGGGCCGAGATCGCCGCCTGCCTCCCAGCGCCCCCGGGCACGCCGGCCGACGCGGAAGTGGCGGTGTCGGCCGACTTCACCCGCACCGACGTCCAGAACCTGGTCGCGCTCATTGAGTGCACGGGCCTGTTGGACTACCCCCTGTACGCACTACAGCGGCTGCACGAGACCCAGGAGCTGGGGCTGCAGGTGGTGGAAAGCTGGTCGACGGCCGAGGCCAGGCGGGTGCTGGACATGACGGACCGCTGGGGCGTGGAGCCGGGGCTGCTGCAGGACACCCGGGCGCTGCTGATGCACCTCGAGTACGAGACGGAGGGCTGGCTGTTGGGCCGCTCGGAGGGGTGCTGCCCTTGGCCGTGGCTGCTGCTGGTGCTGTACTGGACCGCGCTGTGGTGCTGAGCCTACTACGTGTCCGCCGACCTGCGGTTGAGGCCACAATCCAAGGCGCTCGTGGTCCTGTGTGGCCTGGCGCCGGTGCCAGTGTTCGTGGCCCTGGGGACCCGGCGCGTCCCCCGGGCCCGCGCCGTGTGGCTGGCGTGGTGTGTGTCGGGGCCCGTGCTGTGCGCCGCGGTGGCCGTGTGGGTTTTCAGCCCCAAGGTAGCCTCGGACTGGTGGCTGTTGCACGCCGTCGTAGCCGCGCACGCGGGCCTAGGGCTGGGTGCCAGGCGGCTGTGGCGTGGGTTCGACGACTGCTGCCACCGCCAGGCCCGGCGTCCCGAACTCGGCAACTGGGGGCTGGAACAGGAAATGGCCAACTTCCGGGGGGAGGCCTACCGGCGCTTCCAGGAAAGGGGCCGCGCACGGGACGAGCTCTAAGCGGCCCCGCTGTCTCCGGGCGCCCAAGGTACGTCGCCCTTCCCCCCCCTGGTGCGAGACGTCGGCCAAGCACAGCCACAGGAAGGAGGGCCAAAGCCCCCCGGGTGGCCTGGGGCGTCAGGCAATCGTGCCAGCCTTGTCTGTGGTCCTGGTCTTTATTAAAGCCCTAGTTCTCCTGCTGCCTAAGCAAGATGAGCTTCTCCTGGCCGGCAAGAGCTCTGGTCCTTAAGCTCGGTCGGCCCCGCTCCCCGGTGTGCCCGTCCGCGAGTGGTGCAGGGCCGCCGCCGACGGCATAGAGCCTGGCCTAACCGCAGCCCGGGCCGCGGCAGTCGGCGGCCCGCCACCTCGGCGGCGCGAGGCCGCCCGGGCCCCGCGCGGAGGCACCCCCCCGCCCGGCCGCCGGCCGCCCCCGTCCCCCCCCCCCCCCCCCGGCGCCACGCGCTTCCCTCCTCCTCTGGCGGACACGCCCCCCCCCCCCCCCCCCGGGGGCCGCGCGCTCCCCTCGGGGCCGTCGTGGTACCCCCGGCGTCCCCCCCCCGGGGGGGGGGGGGTTGGTACACACACACCCTGCCTTGGGTAGTACACGCGCCCAACTTGAAGAACAAAAAAACGTGTACTACCGTCCCTGACGAACCCGTAGATGAAGCCTGGTCTAGCTCCCGCCCCGTCTAGGCCGGCCGGCGGCGGGGAGCTGCGGGTCCATCCCGTCTCGTTCGAGAAGCACCGGGTGCAGCTGCTCAATGCCTGCGCGGGCCTGGGCAAGACAGAGGCGGGTTTGGTGGCGGTAGCCCAGGTGTTGAGGGAAGACACCCAGGCCCGGGGTATTATGGATCCCCGGCCGGGTTCTGCAAGCAAGAGAGACGGCAGCCCGCCTAGCGGCGACGCTGACAGCGATGGGGGTGGGCCGCAGCCGGCCCTGTGTGTTTGAGGATGAGCCCTCGCGTGCACACGAGGCGGCCGTGTTGATTGTGCGGCAGCGGGAGCTGGCCGAGCTGCGCAGCACCAGCGCTGCGCGCCTACCGGCGCTGGTGGTCTGTGACGACGTCGACCTCATGTTAGGACAAAGCGTGGACGCGGCCATCAATGGCTGGAGGCTGGAGGAGAACAACCAGGCGTTGTTGCTGCTTTGCTCCGGGGCCCCAAGGCTGCTGCTGACCGCGACCGACAGCACGCGAAGCTCGCAGACGCACGATTTCTTGCGGAGCCCCGGGGGCGGCGTGTGCCGCCGCCCAGGAAGTAGCGAGGCGGAAGGGCAGGCCGAGGTGGAGCTGCACTCGTACACACACGTGCCGCCATGCCACCAGAGGGGCCTGTTCGTCGAGGCAGACCTGCAGAAGTTCGAGGCCGCGATCGTGGAGGGAGTGCACGGCCGGCAGAAGATCGCGGTTGCTTGCCAGACTCCGAGCGCTGCCCTGGCGCTCTTCGCTCGGCTGCAAAGCCTGCTGCCCGGACTGTCCGCGCAGATGTGGGCGCCCGTGATGGGCGGGGCCGCACAGGTAGAGAACCACGATGGCGGTGCCGCGGCGGCAGCGGGGCTATGCCTGCTGGCCGAGCCGGCGCCCGGCCACGTGCGTGGGCCGGCCGAGGGCCTAGCCGCCGCGGTGGACGGTTTTTCCCGGGGGCACGACGGCCTTTTCCGGGGGCGCGGGGTGGCGCGCGTGCTGCTTTACTGCCAGGTCCTGTGCCTAACGGGGGCCGTCCGAGAGCGCGTAGATTCCGTGTTCTTGTACTTGGGCGGCGAGGGGCGGCGGGCTACTACTAGGGGCGCGCCCGCCCGGGTGCTTAAGCAGATGGTGACAAGGTTCCAGAACCTGGGGAACAACTGCGTGCGGGTGTACCTGGGAGCCGGCGGGCTGGACCCGCCGCGCACGTTCGAGCGGGACAGGCCCCAGGAGTACGAGCACGACGACGTGTTCAAGCGGCTCCTGCGGCACTACCCCCGGCGGGCGGAGCGGATGCGCCTCCTGGCCCACCGGACGGGAGAGGCCAACGTGTGGGCCACGATCGCGAGCGAGCACGACCTCGGGACGGAGCGGGTGCCGTCGTCGGCCCGGCTGCGCTTTGTGGCGGCACAGAGGGAGCGGTTGTTGACATTCGAGAAGAACGCGGCGTGGCAGTAGCTGGTGCGGGACTGGGACGTGGTGCTGCACGCCCCGCCGGTGTGCGCGGCACGGGCGGAACAGGAACGGCGGCCGGCGGCCGAGCCGCGCGCGGGGCGGGAGCCGCTGCTGCGGGCGCTAGCGTGCGCCACCTGTGGCCGGGCGGAGACGACGAGCGCGGGGAAGCTGCTCGCGTGCGGCCGTTGCGGGCTGTGGCTCTATTGCGGCCAGAGCTGCCAGCGCGTGCACTGGCGCGGGGGGCACCGGCGCAGCTGCCGGTCGGTGGAGAACAGGGCGCTGAATGCGATAATAGAGCTAAAGCTGCCGAGCCTCTACCTGTCCTTGCAGCGGAGCAAGCCGCTGACCGCCCCTGTGAGCAGGGGGCGGGCCTTCTTGCTGGAGGCAGTGTTGGATATGGTTAGGCTCGATCCAGTGCACGGGGACCTGCCGCTAGACTTCCAGGGTAAGCCCGCCGAGGCGGTGTGGCAGGAATGCCAAAAGAAGCTCAAGTATGCGGGCAGCCTCTTCCACGAGGCGGGCGTGTTCGATTGTATGCAACTGGAGCTGCACTCCTGGACTCCTGACTTCTTTGTACGGGACGTGGACACTGCTTGGGATGGGATAGGGACATGGCGCTGATGAGGGGAGGGGCCGCACGCACTGCGATCCTGTTTGCAAAATACATCCACAAGAAGACCAAGCTGCAGGTCACTTTGGACGACATGGAGATGTTTTAGCTTTGTCTGCGGTCCTTTTCTTTATTAAAGTCCTTTTCTTTATTAAAATCTTAGTGTTTTTCCTGATTCCTTAGCAAGATTCAGCAATGGCAGGCAAGATCTCTTTTAAGGCCAGTGCTAGTCTGCGAGTTATGCGGGCCCGCCGCAGAGAGAATAGAGCCTGGCCTAGTCCAAGTCTAGCCCGCGGCAGCCTCCCTGACGGCCTGCCACCTTAGCTAGCTCGACGTCATCCGGGATCTGTGTGCAAGCACACGGCCGAGACAGGGGAGTAGTAGGGCTAGGGGGCGCGCTGGGCGGCCGCGCCTGGCCCGCGCACGCCCCCCTCCTTGCCCCTCCCAGTCCTCGCCTTCCTGGCCCCGCCCCTCGTGCGCGCGCTTGCCCCAGGCCGCGCGCCCCGCACGCAAGCCCCCCCCCCCCCCCCCCCACACACACCCCCTCCTCCCCCCGGAGGCAGTGCACCCCACGCCCTGTCCCTGGCGCGCAGGGGAGGAGGCTTCCCTCCTCCGCCCCCTTCCCACCCCCCCTCCTCCCCGCTGCTCGCCTGCCCTTCTCCTGTTCCCCGCCCTTACTTTCTTTCTGCCATCCCGGGGAAAGGACAGCGAGCGTGCGCTGGGCAGGAGAGGGGCCTACGCACACCGCCGCCCGGCGCACTCCGTCGGCCGCGTGCATGCAGCCGCCCCACAACCCCCGCGCGGAGCGTAGTACCGATGCAGAACCGGCTGAGCGAGCTGTCCGTCAAGATGCGGACGCGTGCCCAGCGCCGTCATCCTTCCGCCGAGCCCGAGCCTACGGCGGTGGAGTCCTCGTCTTCTGGGAGTGAAACAGAGGGCGATGAGCAAGAGGGACAGGTTTCTGCTGACGCGCAGCCACCACGCGCGGTGGCGTCGGCTGTCACCAACGCCGCGATCCAAGACAACCCCTTGCTCATGGGCTTGAGTGAAGAAACCCTGAAAAGTACCATCCGACGCCAGCAGGCGGGCTTTTATGCGATCGCCGACGTCATCGCAGCCTTGAAGAGCTGTTCGACCAAGGTAGCTAGAAAGGACTATGACAGACTGAAGGAGAAATTGACGGAACCCCATCTTGGGGTCCTGTCAAAGAAAATTGCATTCAAGCGCGCTGACGGAAAGAAGGGGATTCCGGTGGACTGTTACCGGTTCTGTGACCTGCTGAAGATCTTGCCCTTGCTGCCCGGGCCGCAGGCCCGCCGTATTCAGCACGAACAAGCCAACCTCGCGACCCGTGCCTGTGCGGGCGACCACGAGTTGGAACAGGCTCTGCCTCTCAGGCGACAGGAGCTAGCGGAGGCTACCAGGCGCGAGCTGCTGGCGGGGGTGAGCACGGTGCAGCCCGCGCTGCCTAGCGCTGCGCCGACGGTCACGTCGGCGCTGACTGCCGTACAGGCGGCAGGTGCGGTCCAGGTGCCACCACCACCGCCGCAGGAGGTAGCGGAGCCGGCCGTGAAGCGGCAGTGCTTGGAACTGCTAGAGTCGGAGCGAGAGTTGCTAGCAGCGAAGCGGGAATTGGCCCTCCTCAAGCGCGTGGTTTGCGAAGAAGAGCTGGCCGCACTGGAGGCCGGCTGGGTCCTGGAACAGAAACAGCTGGAGGTCGGCTGGGCTCTGGAACAGAAGCAGCTGCAGCGCAGGTGCGAAAGCGTGGCGGCTAACCAGCAGGCAGTCTTCCGCGTGTATCAGACCACAGTGGATCTGTACCAGCAACAGCTGCAGGAGGGCGGGCTGGCGCTGGATGCCCGCGACGTCATGTTCGTCAGTGACGAGAGACGGAACAACGCCAGGCGGGCGCTCGCGCTGCTACAGCGCGCGGGGGTTTGTGCCACGTTCGAGCAGGCGCTGGGCGGCCACGCGGCGCTGCCGGCGCCCGGCGGCGCACCGCCCGACGAGTCGACCGGGCCGGAGGCCCGCCCCGAGGGCGCGCCGGTCGAGGGCGAGCAGGCCGGGGGCGAGCCGGCGCCGGGCGCCGGCACCCTGGCCCCGCGAGCACCGGCGCTGCCGGCGGAGGCGGTGCCACGGGCGGAGCTGGGCCTGACCGAGGTCCTGCTGCGGTTGGCGCCGGCGCCCGCGCCCAGGGGCGCCGAGCTCACGGGGCTGCTGATCCGGGCCGGCAAGTACGCGGCGGCTGCCTACCGGGCGGCGCACGGCGGCCAGCCTCCCCCGCGCGTGCAGCGCCTGGTCGGAGGTGCCTTGCGGCAGGTAAACCTGTACTACCAGGACGACGAGGCGCTGCTGGAGGCGGCCTGCCGGCGGGCGCTGGCCCCGGCCGAGGGGTAGCCGGGGGCCCGTGCACACGCGCCAGCGGCTTCGGCCGGGGGCTGGTCAGAGCTCAGCAGGTCTTCGACGGGGCAGGCGTGGTTTAGCCCACGTGCGCAGGCCGGAGGGCACCCCCCGCTCACCTCCTCTACTGGCCGCCGGAACACAGTGCCAGCAGGCTAATAATGAATGTCTATTTTTCCACAAGGTACTTCTTATTAAGAGCTGGCGGTGGACAGGAGTGGTAGGCCCCTTTTCCGTCCTGGTCCGAACTAAAGCCGGCACAGCCAGAGCCAGGCTAGAAGAAGCTCTGCTGGCCACCGCACGACAGAGGCGTCTCCTGCGCAGCCCCCGGCCTGTGTCCCCCGGCCAAGCCCCAGCCTCGACCGGCGCTTGGTGCCCCGGCTAAAGCCTCGGCCGAGCCACGGCGCCCAGAGCCGCCAGTGTCCCGACAGGGGGTTACCCGAGTCCGGCCGGACGCCCCCTGGCTTCTGGCTAGGCTGGGGCTGGTCCGGCGCTCGCGAGCGGGAGTTGTCGGTGAGTGTTAGGGGGGTGCAGACCCTCGGGGCAGTAAAGCCTGCTATACCAACGGTATTGTCCTTCCTCGGTGTAGATATCGTGCTTGGCCTGGACAAGCCTCCCCTGTGGAGCAGCTAGAACGGCTAGGGCTTCCCGCGTAACCCCGGCTAAGCAGTGATACGCAGCGGCACTTGCAAAATTCAAGAGGTGCACTTGGACCCAGCGCTCTACTTGTGGGTGCGTAAGGCGCTGCTCCCCAAGGACGAAGGACAGCGACGCTTTGAGCACTGTCGCGGTCAGGCCTTCCGCTGTTTTCAGCAGCGCGACTTCGGCGGTTTCCCGGCCGTAATTTACCGACACGCGGACCTGTGCCGTCCAGCGGGCCCCGGGGTTGGTGGCCACGTGTGTGCTAAAAACAGGCCGTGTCCATTCGAAGCTTCCTCCTGCGCTACGCAGTGGTAACCGGTAGTCGGTGGCTAGCTGCACGGCCTGGTTATCTAGGCCCTGGTCCTCCCTGTCCCAGGCTTGTGTCGTTAACTGGAACAAGGGCCGCGAGGTCTGGCTGAGCGCAAACAGGCTTGGTCGGTCCAGGAATGAAACGGCGTGCTGCAGGTGCTGGGCCGGCAAGGGGAACAACGACGCCCGCCCTCTGTCCACCGACACTGAATAATATCCGGCCAGGTAACCAAGCAACTCTCGTAGCTTCTGCTGGTTGGTAGGCATGGCACGGATTTCCTGTAAGTGCTGGCAGTGCTCGACCTCCTGACCAAAACAGGCCACTAATTGGGATTCAATCACCGGCCGAAGCCTGTCAGCGTTGTCCTGGTACGTAGGGCTATCGGCCGCCCTCAGGCAGGTGTATGCCTTCTTCAAGAAATCGAGGGGCTCCCCCTGCTGTACCAAGGCGGCCAGCGGGTCTCGGGAGAGAGAAGCCACGAATTTCCCTGTCTACTCAGCCGACCGCTGAGGAAGAGCCAGTGTTTGGGAAGCTGCCTGCCTGAGAACGCACCAAGCTTTGAATTCCTGCATGGCTTGGCTAGGAGCGGCGTGCAAGTCGCAGCCCAACCCAACCACGTCAAAGCGCAGGCCCTGAAAGCGGGGCAGCCCGCCCCCTTCCACGAAGAGGCGCTCCAGCGCACTGTAGCTGCTCAGGTTGGGGAGCAGGCCCTCCCCCCCTACTTCTATCACGATTACTTCAAAGTTGCCGGAGAAGCTTTCCAGGTAGGCTCGGGGGCTTTGCCACTCGAAGGCTGGCCGGCTGGCAGCGAACAGCTCCAGCCCTGGACGGCCCCGCAGCACGCCGGGTGGTGCAGTGCACTGTGGAACGTGCCAGGAGTGCTTCGCCTCCCCGTCCCCTCGTGTCTCTTGTAGGCCCCAGCAAGCCCGGGCTAGCGCCAGCACATAGGAACGACCTTCTTCCATGATCCGGGCTAGCGCCGGCACAGAGGAACGACATTCTCCCATGGTCACCACGATGTGAATCTTGGGTCCGGCAGAGCAGACCTTACAACGCTTCGCTGGTCGCTGATTGGCGCCAACGGCGTGTACGCCCACGACACGCTTCGGGGTGGAGATAATGCGGGCACGCGCCTCCCCGGCTGTTCGTCCCGACTTTGCCTAGCTAGGGCCTCGAAGCGCACAGCAGGGCCCGGGCAGGCGGCGGAGAGAGGGGAGGGCGCAGGCGAGGGAAAGGAGGGGAGAGGAGGAGGAACGTGCTCCTCCCGCCCGCTTTTCCTCCCCCGGAAGGTAGTGGCGGGGGCAGCGGCAGGTGCAGCGCTGGGCGCGGGGGTGGCGGGCGCGCGCCCGGGGGGGGGGAAGCTGCGCCCCCCCCCGTCTGCGCACGCGCCCGCCGCCCCGCCCGACCCCCGCCTCCGTGCAGGGGAGGGGGTGGCACGCGCCCCCGCGCGTGTGTGCGCCGGCGAGGCAGCCAGAGGGAGCGACCCCCCTGTCGGTCTCCGGCCACGGCGCACGCCGGCGGCGCCCCCCTCCTCTCCCTCCTGCGCGCCTACGGGAGGGGGCCAGCGCCCCCCCGGGGGGGGGGGGGGTGGAGAGCGCAGCCACGACGCACGCCGGCCGCAGCCCCCCTCCCCGGGGGCGCCGCTGGGGCACGGGGGGGCTGCTCATTTTCCGACCCCGCAGTAGCACGGGGGAGATGGCGGACCCCGAGCCCGAGCGACACCCCGAGCCCCAGCGGCGCCCCGAGCCCGCCGGCTCCTGGTCCGAAGGAGCGGCGTCGCCCGAGGGGGCATGGTCCAACGGGCCCAGCCACAAGAAAAGAAAACTCACTTTGTCTGACACGCCGGCGGAGGACGACGCCGGCGCGGCCGCCGTGGCCGCCGGCACGTTGCCAGAAGAAGGAGCGTCGCCCGAGGAGGGGGCGTGGCCCAACGGGGCCGGCCACCAGCCACCGCGGCTCGCTTCGTCGGACGCACGGGCGGGGGACGACACCGGCGCGGGCGCCGCGGCGGGCGGCCCGCCCGAGGAGGCCGTGGGGGGCCCCGCCTCCTGGCACGGACCGACGCCAACTACACCCTCTTCCCCATCCGGTACCCCGCGGCGTACAAGATGTACAAGCAGCACCTCGCGAGCTTCTGGACGGCGGAGGAGGTGGACCTGAGCGAGGACGCACTGCACTACCAGGAGAGGCTGACGCCTAATGAGCGCGGGTACGTGGACATGATCCTGGCCTTCTTTGCCGCCAGCGACGGCATCGTGATGGAGAACCTGTGCTTGCGCTTCCAGCAAGAGATCCAGGTGCCGGAGATCAGGTGCTTCTACAGCGTCCAGCTGTGCATGGAGGCGATCCACTCCGAGATGTATAGCCTGCTGATCGAGACCCTGGTAACCGGCGCGGCGCGGAAGCAGGAGCTGTTCCGCGCCATCGACACGCTGCCGGCGGTGCGCGCCAAGGCCGACTGGGCGCTGGAGTGGATGCGCAGCGACGCCCCCTTCGCGCAACGCCTGGTCGCCTTTGCGTTCGTCGAGGGGGTCTTCTTCTCCGCTTCCTTCTGCGGCGTGTTCTACTTCAAGAAACGCAACCTGCTGCCCGGGCTGGCGGCGTCCAACCTGTGGATCAGCCGGGACGAGGGGCTGCACTGTGACTTTGCGTGCCTGCTGTACACCCAGTACCTGGAACCCGAGTTCCGGCTACCGGCGGCCACCGTCCACGCCATGGCCCGGAGCGCCCTGGCCGTCGAGACCGAGTTTGTGCGCGCCAGCCTGCCCAGCGAGATCATTGGGCTCAACGCCGAGCTGCTGCTCGAGTACGTGAAAATGATCACGGACCGGCTGCTCGTGGCCCTGGGCTACGCCAAGCTCTGGCACGCCGAGAACCCCTTCCCCTGGATGGACATGATCTCGCTGCGGACGTCGGCCAACTTTTTCGAGCGCCGCGAGGCCTCGTACGCGGGCCGGAGCGGGGTCGTGGCCGCGCTGCAAGGGGTCGACCACCACCGCTTCGACACCAACGTGGACTTTTGAACCCCCTCGGCCGCGCACCGCGCACTGCCCGGCCAGCGAGCGCGGGAGAGGGGCCGGCCGGCGAGAGGAGGCAGGGTGTGTGCGGTGTGAGCGGTGTGCCGACCGTGGACAAACTTTTATTAAACAGCAAAAGGGGCTTCCCTCCTGAGACACACTAGGTCTGCTCCGTCTTTTGTCGCTTGGGCCCTTTCGGCCGGCCACGGCCCTCACTCGGCCGAGGCAGGGCCCGGACACCCGACGAGTCCCCACCTCGGGATAGGCTAGGCGTGCCCTGCCGCCCGCTGAGACGTTCGCTCAGGTCTAGCAGCGCCAAGCGACTGGATGATTTCCACTCTGTGGATAACTTTAGTTTCTCGGAGGGCCCTACCACGACGTTCGCATGGCCGACCGGCACCGGGGCCAGAATATCAAGATCTCGTAGCACCGGGCAGTTTGTTACGTGCAGCATGAGGAAGGAGCAGCTCTGTCCGAGCTTGCCCAGCGCGAGGTGTGTGAGCGACTTGCAGTCCTCGACCGTCAGCAGCAACTCCTGGACACGCGGCAGGGCTGGTATCGCTAGTTCCTGGAGCTGGGGGCAGCAGGCCAGCGTCAGCCTGAGCCTTAGACAGTGCGGAAGCTTCTCGGGCAGGCCCAAGCGCTGCAGGGATTTACAGTCCGTGACATAGAGGCACAGCTCCCTGAGAGCCCCCGCCAGTCCTGCAGGGCATGGCAACCGCTCGAATGTACCCTGGCCTTCGGAGGGTACCACAAACTCCTGCAGGGCATGGCACCGCTCGAATGTGACCACGAGCGAGCCGCCCGCCCGTTGCAGTGACTGCGCTAGACCCTCTCCCTGCGCCGGGCCGCCCGTGGGCAGGCCGAGGCTCCGTAGCGCAGGGAGGCCGCAGGTTGAGAGGCGGTCGCAGCCGGCAAAGGTCAGCTCGACGTTGCGGCCGACCGAGGCCAGGGCTGCCAGCC